>JAKUCM010004746.1:0-40700 GCA_023374145.1 Lepidium sativum | reverse complement strand
AGAGAGAGAGAGGGGGGACTGTTGACTCCACAATATGATTGTGGATATACTTGGAGAGGTTCTCGATGAGAGCTTCTGGGAGAGGGATAATTCTAAGAAGAGTAAGTTGGCTATTGTGGCCATTGATGGCAAAAAAATCAAGGAAGGCATGTGATGTAGGTTTTCGGTTCTTAATGAAGGTTTTTAGTTGTGTTACGTAGGTTTTGGGTTTATGTTATATAGGTTTTAGTATATGATGTAGGTTTTAGTAAGCGATTCTTCATGATTGTCTAAGCTCCTAAGGTTTCAGTTTTCACTCTCTCTACCATAAAATTCTAAGGTTTGGGAAATTTGTAGATTTTATAATAGTTAGATTTGGTAGATATATTGATGCAACTGCTAAGAAAATCTCTGTGGTTTGTAGGGAGAAAAGAAAAGATAAGAAGACCAAGACCATGGAAACATCCTCAACCGATATCGAGAGCTGAGCTCACACAGATGCGAGAGGAGTTTTGGGACACAGCTCCTCATTATGGAGGCAAGAAAGGTGATCATCACATCACTTTACATGCATGCAATTACTCGAAAAACATATCATTCATATATATAAATGTAAACAGAGATATGGGATGCATTAAGAGCTGCAGCAGAAGAGGAGGATTTGTCACTTGCGCAAACTATAATTGAGAGTGCTGGTGTGATTGTTCAGACCACTGATCTATCCATTAGTTACGACGAGAAAGGTACCTATAATCTTATTCTTCCATTTTCTGTTAATTAGTTTTGCGCAAAGTAGTTGAGATGTGTTAATCTTTGCAGGTTCCAAGTACGAATTGCCCAAATATGTTCTCAGGGATCCTTCAAACTTGATCAAGACCAAATAGAGAGATTCACATAAGTAAGACCTAGACAAGCTTGCTTGTGTACACTTATTCTATGGAATCATGTGTTTGATTTAGTTATACTTGTTTGGATTTGTCGTCTGTGAGCAGTGGAGAAATGGGTTACAAGGGCCCATTCAGTTCTTAATTGTTTTTCCATGAAGAACCTTTGATCGTACCAAAATATTGTAGAATGAACAATTGTTGTAATTTCTCTATCTTGTTCAAAGATTCAGTAATCTAATATAAAGATAAGTATATAACTCGTTATTATAAGCTCTGAAGTTAATAAAGATAAACCAACCATACAGGTACAACAAAGATAACAAAACACTCCATCGTTACCTAATTAGTGATTGGTTACACAAGAGACACCATTACACTGAAATCCAAAAGCTTTGTGGGTGACACATGAGGATGAAAAATGAACCAAACGATAACTGGTTCAGTTCCCATAAGAAAAAAACTAAAAGCTTTTCAATACCGCAAAACTAAAACATAGCTTCTCTAGCCGGAGTCATATGTTACGGTTAGAATTATGTACCAATGTGAGTCATAATCCGATTGATCAAAGCTTCTTTCTTCCCACTGACGGGAAGATCGTTGGCAGTCAAATATGTCTTCAGTTCGGCCACAGTCAAGTCCTTCAGCTAAACAAAGGGAATAAAGCATGAAGCTAATTTGTTTCAATAGAGACAACTAAAAAGCACAAAAACAAAACGATGAAATCACTAACGAGAGATAAATCAATGTTTTGGATGTTGCTTTCACCTTTCCAGATTTTGCAAGCTCTCTATAGTCATAGATTTTTTCATCTGCGTTACCGGCTTTCCGCTTTCTTGATTTCTCTTTTGCTCCTGAGTCACTTTCTTCATCAGAGTCTTTGCCATAAATCGACTCCTTAAATTGTTCTATTGCTTTTACAACTGCAGGTCTACAAGAACAAAAGGTTTAATGGCTCAGATCCCAGCATTTTTTTTCTTCTCTGCTTATTGATAGAATGTTAAAACAGAGAATTTGTAAATTTTGTTGAAAAACCTATTCATTCCTTCCTCGTCGGGAAGTGTTTCATCTCTAATTTCAGGAAGCTCGTTTTCATCCAGTGCAATGGCTTGTAAGATCGCGTAGTGTCTCTGCAAAGCTGCAACAAAGAGATCCTTCAATTTTTTTCATGAACTATTTCCAATACCAGCTCAGTATAACTAATAGAATCAAGACTAACAGAGTGCTGGACATACAGGGATTAGTAAATTGGCAAACCGAAAAATCTTTTAACTCTAGACGTCGCATTAGCACTGATGCCTTCTTTTGCTGATCATCGGATGCGCGAGGTGCAGCCACACCTGGATTTAAATTTAACTGCAAATGTCCACCAACTATTCAAAATTAACACATAAATAATGTTGAAACCAATTAATTTTCAAAAGCTGTCTTGCTTGCCTCTTCAATATCTCTAATATCATTAGCATATGGCAGATATATCATGTTCATCCCTGGTGGCTCCACTTGACCACCATCACTCTCGATTTCATCCTGTTTGGGTTCAAGAAAAGAAAAATATAGTACGTTGTTTAACAAAATAAAAAATTAAGTAAAGTTTAAAATGAAAATTATATATATACTTTATGGAAGAAAGCTTTTTATAGTATCTCTCTCACCTGGGCAACAAGCGCAACCAATCTCGGAGGTGTAGTACCACCATAAAATGCAACAGCAAAACTGCCACACAAGAGGATACGATATATCACATGGAGTGCTAGAGTGTAATTGAAGTTATATTCAACTTTGAGTTCAAAGAATTATATATCCAACGTACTTACCGTTCAAGCTGTAACATGGATCTATGCAAGGCAATAAATGCACGAGTGCTCCCTATAACTTCCTGCATCAATTGGCTGTAAATAGTAAGTGTCCCATAATACACAACTGTTTCCAACATCAATCAGGAAAAACATGCAATCCAAGCCACTGGCTTCAAACCTTTTTAGCGAAATGTCAAAATGCAATTTCTAACTCTGAAACTTAAAATGATAAAGTATGGTAGACATGTGAAGCTGCTTGTGATAGGACACAATTTTGACTTTTGAGGGATGAAAGTGCGTAAAACAAACTGAAATTAATGTTGGTAGCAAACAACAACGGAAATAAACATAATATACAGGGTCACGAAGCCCAATAACTAAGAGAACGTCCAGATTAGATAAGCAATTTCAGCACCAAAGTGAGAAGCAAGTAACCTTATCACATGGATAGAGAAATGTAGAAGGCTTCATATTGTGGTAATCTTTGAGGCAGTTAAGAGGCTTGAACCCCAGCAGTCTTAAGTGTCCAGTTGAGATTTTTTTTAGCTGGGATAGCTCTTCCACAGTAAACATGATATTCTGACTAGAAAAGAAAACGAACAATATTGAAGCCAACTCAAATATATTTCAGTGAGAAAAAGTAAATCTTAAATTTTCATGACTGCCAAGAAAAAGATTCACATTTCTGAGGCTTTAGTTTCTTTTCTTTCATAATTACTACTTAGTATATTAATTTTTGTAATAATATTGAAAAACTAGAGATAACTTTCTGGAAGCAACCATTGCTTTAATATTTAGAGGAAACTAGATATATTGGGGGTATATCAGAGGTTTACTTTTTGTAAGGCTGAATCCGTTGTATAGGATCTTGCATTATCGCTCCAGTGTCCGTGCAGATAAATGATCTTTCCACCTGCAGACAAGCCCGCACATGGTGCTTAAAACCCAGAACACATCAAGAAAAAATTGTTTTTAAAACAACAACAGAAATGTCAAGGAAGATTCTTGATTCATTGTAGAAAATGTAGACAGATTGGAAACAAAGGTGCATATGACGAAGTGAAGTTAAATACTACTAAAGAGCCTATCAGTTAAATTACCTTCACGGGAACATTAGTAGTAGAGTCGAGCCAAGTTATGGTGCCAGGAATAGCCGGACGGAGTAAAGCGTAACCATTCAATTCAATAGACAGACCATCACAGATCATAAACGTAATTCTTTTTGCTATTCTCTTGGCAAGTACACGCTTCTTCAATTGGTCCTTCATGTCCTCTAATCTGAAAATACACGTTTCAGAAAAATGTACAATTAACTGTGTGAATCCTTATGAAACCGAATTCAAATTCAGAGAATAATACAAAGTGATGTTTTGGAAGTCTTGAAACTTCTCAAGAAAATCATCACTGCTTCTGAGTGTAGAATTATGATGCCATAAAGAATGAAAAACATACTTTTGTCCAACTGATGGCATGAATTCCATAAGTTCATCATTGTTTAGTCCAATTAAATCCTGTATATATGATACCAAAAGAAAAACTGAAAATTTAACTAATTTTTTTAATGGATGTAAAGCCCCAAGATTTATAAGGTCGGCTCCAGAATCAGATGGTTAAGAGACTAACTTTGTAGAAGAGGGTTATATTGAATTGCTTATCAGGGTGACTGAGGGGAAGAAGCTCAATTGAGATGCCAAGGTCTTGTGCATCCTTAAGGAATTACCAAAATCCAGAAATTACCAAGAAGCTCCACTGGATAGATTTCAATGTAAATCATATCTAAGTAAGGGTGAGAACTAAACTACCTTGGCTCTCTGCAACGTAGTCCTCGTCATATCTTCTTTCACTGAAATCCTCATACTCCCAAAAGGATCATCTTCATTAGTAAAAAGAAAAATGCGCTTATCTGCTGTCTTTGAAGATCTAAATATATTTTGTTACAGAATATTACCAACACAAGGATCAAGTTAGACCAAATTATGATGCATGTCACAAACCTGGCACTAAATCAATAAATGAAATTAGATCATTACCCTTTGCGCAGTATAGCTTGTGCAACCCAGAGAGCACTATAAAGGGAGTTCTCCCGAGTATCCGAGACTATACCATTTTGACTGCCAATATCCTTTACAAATGATTCTGCACTCAAAATATACAATTAACATTTCCTTTAACACATTTTATGTCACATTTATATACGACCAACCAACAATAATAGCTCTTTTTCAGCACACTGAATGAGTTTCAGATTACACCATTGAGGTCTCAGGCACTAAAAGCTTGTTCAACCATTATGAATTTTAATTTCTAACTTGTATTGTCTCTTCTTACTAAGTGATTTCTAAGAAGGGAATTCAAACTCTAAATTAGGAAGGATTAAAAAAGAATAATATACTTGAACATAACAATATAGTGAACAAGTATAAAAACAAGGGTACTACAGCACCAACCTTCTATGAGATCGAATTCTTTAATGAGCCTCGCTGTTGGACGGTCAATATACTCTCTTTCTGGAACATTAAAGACATAGACACCATTAAGGTCCTGAAGATTCTTCTTTTCACGCTGCAAGTTAAAACAAAACAGAAGAAAACACATAAGTGAAGAACCAAGAAAAAAAAAAATAAAGAGAAACAATACAACACGTTTCATCCAGAAACTTACAGTGTTAAAGAAGCAAATTGCTATTTCATCATTTGACCGATTGATAATATGAGCCTTGAGTGACTGAGCAATGCAACTAACAGCAATGTGAAAATGACTTTCTTGTTTGTCCTCTTCCTGTTAACATGAGTAAGCAACCAATATAAAACTTTTTGGGAAATTTTGTAGCCTACCCAACAATTTTTTCAAATAATCAAACATCAAAACGTGATTTCATATTCTTGTATACTCACAGAAGGGCATGTAGAAGTGAACATTTTGGGAGAAGCGTCAATTAGATAGACCACAAATTCTTTGGAGGCCTCTTTATCCTGCGACAGAAACAAAATGAAACACTCGATAACCAATATAAACTAAGGGTTTCATTTTTGCTCGCTTTTCGTCTAAAAGACTTGGAAGAAAACCAGGTCAAACCTGAAAGAATTCGCTATCTGGGTCTTCATCTTCATCTCTAAAAACATCATCTGGGTCCAATTCCATTCCTCACAAGAGCAGATACAGAAATTGAGTCAGAAATAATGGCTGTTCCACGAAGAACCTCTATTTTTGTCAGATATGTTCCAGAGGTTTTAGCAAGAACAATACCAATAGTGCCTTTTCCCCTCCAACGTGAAGTTGGGCTCTTTTACATTTCCAAACGTGAATATATTTGGGGCACAAAGTGAAGTGATTTGGGCTTAGGCCCAAAATAGACATAGTAAAAATGAACTTTAAGAATGATTGGAATTACAATGATTTTGATCAAAAATTTTATTTTCTTAATGTCAGATTAGTCTTTATCAATTACTTAGGGAGCAGCAATTGGTCGTATTTGGGAATATAAATAGCGCATAGAGAATATATGACTAACACCGATTGATTTTGTCTTTCGCAGTGGTTACTTCTTGAAAAAGGTAAGCTTATATCGTTCTTATATATACAGAAATCAGAATTCAGATTATATCCGTGTGGATATTTGATGCAGATTGGTCAGATATATGTTGCAGGATGAAGACAATTACACTTCCTTCAAATCGAAAATCTTGTCACCCAAGCTATCTAACCAGACTAGGTCGAAGCCTTGTTAAATAGGAGGATGACTCTAAATGACTTTTCCATTTTCTTAGGAGCTGAACACTTCCAATTTTTTCAAAATGAATACAAAGAAAGGTAGTTGCAGAACTCATTAATAACTCTTTCAGAATAAGGGATCTGGAAATTGGAGACTCTGAGTCAATCCACATGTAAGAAAAAAAAATCTACATCTTTCATTTAACTGTTTGTAAAATTACCAACAAATAATACAGAAATCTAGTTTTTATCTGTCATATATGGAGCAGGAACACAAGAACATTTAAGAATCCATAACTAGATATACCCCTTAATGGATAAACCTAAAGGCAAAGCTAATTGCTTTTGGCTTTAACACTAAGGAGAAATTAATCACAAACCAATTTTTGAACAAAACTGAGACATGTTCATATTACCTCAAGTTCTTTTGTTAGGCTCGAAGGCATATTTGATCAGAGACTCCTTGATTGAGAGTAATTCAGGGAACTCTTTCTTGAGCTTAGATGCGTCCATCTCGTTGTTGCTTCTAGGAGCCACGATGACCCTAGCTTGTTCCTCTAGTGTGAAGTTTGCCCATTTGAAGTCTGAGTCAATGTAGTCTCTGTACATCTCTAGGACCTCACTGTGACTAACAACACCAGGGTTGGTGAAGTTCCAAATCCCTTTCAGGTTTCTTTTCGCCATCTCTATTGAGATTGGAAGAAGCTCATCCAGCACGGTCATGCTGTTTGGGATGTTCACTACTTTGTTGTACCGAGAAATCTTGGTGATGAAGTTTCTAGGGTTGTTTAAATCAGAGGAAATCGGCATCCTAACCCTTAAAGTGCATACGTTATCAAATTCTTTAAGCAGCTCCTCCACCTATGATAGGTCACAACAACGTTAGTTTAAAAAGAATAGCATATGTAAGTTAACATGAAGCCTAATAGTGTAGATGAAATCATGAAACGTTACCATGGCTTTGGTTTTTGAGTAGTAAGAACCAGTAAAGTTTGGTGTGTCTTCTTCTTTGAAGCCAGTGCCTGAACCTAGCGGATGGCTTTCATCGTACTCGAATATACAACCAGTGGCGAAGTTCATCATCAAGAGGCTGTTCTCTCTGCAGACATCAGCAAGAATCAAAGTGCCGGCTACATTGGCACGGATTGTGTCGGTTTTGTGAGATTCGCACCAGTCGACATTGGGTCTCCCAGTTACACCAGCAGCATTGAAGACATGGGTAGGTTTAACATTCAGAATATCTTGCAAGAGGGATGCCCGATCCTCAAGACGCCCTTTCCCATACTCAAAAGAAATTCCTTGCTTCTCACAAATCTGTCCAAGCAAACCTCCAATCCATCCGGTCTTACCATATATCAAGAATTTTAGAGAAGGGGTCTGAGTGGAACCACTGTTTCTGGATGTTGGAACTACCATTTGGCTCGGATGTGAGCTTCCAGATAAAGAGACTGCCCCAGAGTTCTCTTCAGATCCATCAAAGTGTCTCCCACCAGGCATCATCAGCATCCTTGGGTGGGGAAGCAATGCTCCAGAAACATCACCCCACCAATCTGGGTTCTGCGTGTACCATTCCATTGTCTTCTTCAACCCTTCTTCCCAGGTGGTCCTCTCTGACCATCCCAATATTTTAAGCTTCTGATCATCAAGGAAGTACCTCTGGTCGTTAAAAGGTCTGTTCTCCACAAACTTGATGTTTGCCTCAGGGTCCATGTTGAAGAGTTTGCAAATGTCTTGGGCAACATCATTTACTCTCCTCTCTTTCTTGGTACCAATATTGTAAACATGGCCTACTTCTCCCTTGTGAAGAATAACTTCAAAAGCCTCAGCTACGTCTTCACAGTAAAGGTAACTACGAACATTTGAGCCATCTCCATGGATGGGAAGGACTTTTCCACTCATCGCCAGCAAAATGAACTTAGGAATCAGCTTCTCTGGAAACTGATTGGGTCCATATACATTGTTCCCACGAGTTGTTATAACGGGAAGCCCGTATGATCTACCATACGCCATAACAAGCATCTCAGCTCCAGCTTTTGTTGCAGAGTAAGGATTCGTCGGTAGAAGCTGGGAAGCTTCATGGTTACCCACAACTGCATCCTCATCGGTCTCACCATAGACCTCATCTGTACTCACATGGATGAATCTCCTTATCTGTCCAGTCACTTTGCAGGCCTCGAGAAGAACATGAGTGCCATAGATGTTGTTCTTGGTGAACTCAAAACTGTTGCCAAACGAGTTGTCCACATGAGTCTGAGCAGCAAAGTGCATGATGGTGTCAATGCCTTCAGTAATGAGTAGGTAGTTAACCAAATCCGCACTAGCGATATCTCCCTTCACGAACTTAAAATTGGGAGACTGTTTGGACGGATTGAGATTCTTCAGATTCGAACAGTAGTCCAGCTTGTCCAGCACAACAATTTTGTAATCCGGATAGCTCCGGACGAGTCTGTTGGCGACATGGGACGCAATGAAACCGGCGGCTCCAGTGATTAGAATGTTCTTGGGAGTGTATGAAGCCATGAGAAAGACGAAATTTCCTGGAATCAAACAAAAAAGGAGAAAACTGAGTATAGAGTATTCAAAAAATAGAGTGTTTCATTCGTAAATTTCGTTAAACCGACGAAAACTATGCACATGATAATCCGATCTGCTCGTAGAATATACAAAATTATCGAAGATTTTAACATCAATATCGAGATTTGTGTTTCCAAATCACCAGATCTAACTAAAAGCAAACCTAAATGTATCACCAGCACGAAGTAGTAAACTCATCAAAATCAGCGACTTATAATGCTCAAACCATAGATCCAGATCAGAGAAGCAAACTTGAAACAAAAACCACCAAAATCTCGATTCTGAGACCATTTGAACTTGGGAAAGTAAAGAATGGTTGACGGAATCAAGTAACAGAGCAAGCTCGAAGTGTAGAATAACAGAAAACAAAAAGATTACAGAGTGAAGCACAATGATCATGCAACAATCGCGGAAAATCAAATATGCAAAAGGGGAAGAAGCAGAATTTTGGGGGAAATTCAAACCTTACCTCAGTAGAGTTCAGGATAACGAAATGAGACCAAAGCCCTAGAAATTTGGGAGAATGTGTGACCAAAGAAAAGAATATATTCAAAGGAGTCTAAGAGGAACTCAGTAGCGAGGCTCTTGGAGAAGGACGAAGAAGTCGCTGACAAATGAAATATATATAGATTTATAACTTAGATTGACGGAAATACCCTTAACGTCTAGTTTTACGGATCCGAGAGCGTTTGCTGGTTGGTTCACAGCTTGATCCGCGTGTTGGTCGCGCGTTTGGCCAATTTCGGTGTCAAACTTTAACAGCGATTGCTCAAAAATCTCAATTATGATACTACCATATAAAAACAAAATTTAAAGAATTAACTTGAATTTTGTATACCAAAAATAGTTTGTGAAAAATGTAATATAATAGCCTATATACTTAACAATTTGCTTGGAAGTTTGATGTAATAAATTTATTGAAATAGAAAAAAAATGAAGAGATAAGTAGAATACAACTCGAAATTGAATAGTTGCACATGAAGACATGATGGAGTAATAAGTGGGCCTCAACAACGTGGTGACAGAGTTTATAACCGCGTCTGTGATCGGAAATTACTTATGTGCCTCACTTTAACGCACCGCTTAGAGGCTTTTTTGTCATTTCCTCAATCAATTGACTTCCGTAATCTCTGCAAATACTCACAAGGAAATCAAAATTGATCAAACATGGTCCAATTATTTCATTGTTGACTTGGAATCAACACTTAAATGGAACGAGATCATTGGTAAAATTACTATTAGTAACACTAGAACAAAGTGTAAAATTTACATCAATAATGCTACTACTAATAATGATAGTATCCAGAAAATTTTTAAGTAAATCCTGATCATACACTGATTCCAATCTCAACTTATCAATTAAAGTAACATGAAGAATAAAATATGAAGCAGACAATAAACAGACAATAAACGTAGACACTTGTAACCATCTATCCCACTCTTATATAATGTTCTATAGACAAAAATTGTGATTGTATATTAGAATATAGAATCAAAAACTTACAAATCAAACAAACAAAATTATAAAATGACAGACAAATATGACAGAGTCTCTGTCAATTATGAATCCAAAAAAGACATTAGATAACATGTACAATTGTAGACTCATACACATTAATTAAAAGTATATAATGCAGAATATCATTGTCTAACTTATGTTCAAAATATGTATATACAGAAGACTTCTATGACACAAACAAGTATCAAAACAAAGATAATAAGTAAAGCAAATATATGGATTTACGAGCAAACACATCGACCACATTGGTTCTGCAACTTAAAAGTAGCAATCTGATTACTTAAATATCGAAACTTTACGGTTTCCAATTCAAGGCATATGACAGCAAATGTATGATGCGTAAAGCAAAGCAAATGACCAAACCAAAGCAAATGACCAAAATTCAAGCATATCAATGAACCAAAATGTATGATGCGAAAAGACAAAATCATAGACAAAAAAAAATTCAAAATCGGAACAAAAACAAAATTGATTTCGAGAAACACTAAATCGAAGTTGAGAAAACCTAAATCGAAATTGACAAACCCTAAATCAAAATCGAATTTGAGAAACCTTAAATCCCTAAATCGAAAGAAACACTAAGTCCCTAAATCGAAGTCGAAAATTAATAAACCCTAAATCCCTAAATCGAAATCGGAAATTAAGAAACCCTAAATCCCTAAATCAAAATCGGAAATTAAGAAACCCTAAATCCCTAAATCGAAATCGAAAATCAAGAAATCTTAAATCCCTAAATCAAAATAAAAATTTAAGAAACCCTAAATCCCTATATCGAAATCGAAAATCAAGAAACCTTAAATCCCTAAATCGAAATCAAAAATTAATAAACCCTAAATCCATAATCGAAATCGAGATCTAAATCTAAAGAGAAATCAAAACGACATCTAAATCGAAATCTAAAACGAAATCAAAACGAAATCAAAACAAAATCAAAACGAAATCTAAAACGAAATCAAAACGAACCCTAAATCTTGATAGAAGATTCAACATCAAAGGAGAGTTGAAACAAACAAAAATAGGTTCAGAGAGGCTTACCGCTTACTTACCTGAGATTGATTTCTCGAGTTGAACGACGGAATCGGCGTGCTCTGCGAATCGCCGTTTCGATAAAGAGACATAATGTGTTTTGCGTATCGATGTGCACGATGTATAATGAAGATAATATGAATCACCGAAGAGAAGATAAATCATGAACGGTTCAACCAAACCATTTCACTAAATCGTCGGTTAATTTCGGTTAAATTTCGGGTTTTAGATTTTACCCGAATCCGACCCAAAACCCGAAGTATCTTCATATATATATATATATCCGATAGGGTATATTTGAAGACCCGAACCCGACCCGAATCTGATTTTTTGGGTCGGGTTCGGATCCGTTTTTAGGGTAAAATTGCTAGGGCTAGTTTCATCAATATGTTTGTAATTTTGATGAAACTACTTGTTAAAGAGATCAAATGATTTATTTAGTAAATGATAAACATTTTTAATTTATGATTTATATATCAAATTTTATTAATAATATTTAAATATTAAATATATATATTTCAAACAATTATTGAAAACTGGATATCCATATAAAACTTATATAAAATTTATATGTTAGTGGCTTTTTTCTGAGTAGTCTTAATAAAATTCTAAATCTTACTAAAATTTTCTGTTTTGAGTTTTTTTATAGACAAATTTATTTTAAATTTGGGTCGGCCGAATGTTTTACTCCCGATTATACCCCTAGTGTACATTATGTCCCTTCATAACATGTAAATTATGTATATAAAAATGTATATACTGACTATAGGTGTGGTATCCTCATTCCAAATAAATCTAGATAAATAGAAAAATACTTGATTGACGTGAACCGCTTAATAGTTCCTTAAGATGTAACATTTTATAGGTAAGTGCGATCATTACTAGTTCATTTAAATGTGTCCTCAAATAAAACCAAAAGTAGTTATCTTGACATCAGAGGCTTTTAGCTTTATATACATCATATTTTCTGTTTCATCAAAGTAGAAGAAAGCCACCATGGAAGCCAAAGGAGAAACCCCATGGAGCTCTATGATAGTTCCTTCTGTTCAAGAGATGGTTAAGGAGAAGATGTCTATGGCCGTACCTCCAAGGTATGTCCGATATGATCAAGACAGAACCAAAGTCATCGATGATTTTAGTCTCGTAACCGAGATTCCAATATTCGACACGAAAATGTTGTGTTCTTCAACCACCACGGACTCTGAGATTGAGAAACTCGACTTCGCTTGCAAAGAGTTTGGATGTTTTCAGGTTAAACTTAACAACTTTACAAATAATCGATGTTCGACCTCACGTGGAGCTTATTACAATTGTTTTGCATGCAAATATCTGAATTTACCTCTGTCCCAACACATAATTGGTAAGTTTAAACTTTCTTTAATGTCTCAACACATGGTTGGTAAGTTCGAATTTTCTATTATGTCCCAAGTTCTTTTTCGCTTGCAATTAAACTACCATCTTGCAGGTTTATTTATTTATTTATTAAATGTTAAATACAATGTGGAACATAACACTTTCAGTTTCAAATTTTGATGTGCTGATGTGTAGCTTGTGAACCATGGAATAGATCCAAGTTTCTTAGACAAAATAAAGTCAGAGACTCAAGATTTCTTCAACCCACCGTGTCCACAACCTAATCAGGTTACTGGTCGACTTCCGCATTCCGATGCGGCCACACTGACCATACTGTTGCAAGTGAATGAAGTTGACGGTCTTCATATCAAGAAAGATGGCAAGTGGGTTTTTGTCAATGTAGGAGACATCTTAGAGGTAAGCCATATTATATGAAATAGAGAGTGAAATATAGCATATGGTATCAATATAAATAGAGACGTTTTGATGAGTAACCCAACTTGGTCCGGTTAAATAAAACCTAGCTATACGGACTTTATAGTTAGGTGACTTGACATTGATTGAAGTAAGCATGGCCCACCTGACCCTGTGGCTATATGAGATTGGTTAACCGCCATAACAGATAAAAGTAGTGGGTTTGTGTCATATATGAAGTGGACCGGTCCTGATCTAAGTTTTGGATAACCTGAAAACGAACAATATATGGATGTTGATGATCAATGGGTATTGGTAATGCAGATGGTAACGAATGGGACTTACCGAAGCATTGAGCATCGGGCAATGGTGAATATGTAGAAAGAGAGGCTGTCCATTGCAACATTTCATAACCCTGGAATGAACAAAGAAATTGCTCCAGCGAGAAGCCTCGTTCAAAGATAAAAAGCTTCAAATTTCAAAAGCCTAAAGACTAAAGACTACTTAAATGGCTTGTCCTCTCGTGAACACAAAGGAAAAGCTTATCTGGATGCTATGAGAATCTAAACATAGTGATATCTTGTTCCCCAAGAAGCACTGTTTTCTCCAAACTGGTCACTGTCACCTGTAAACCCACCCTATTTCCCTTATGTGTTTCCTTCACATGCAAACATATTTGGAACTTCACTTTCGTCCACAGTTTAGGTAATATATTGAATAATTGATAACAATAAATGTCATGAATGTCCCACCCATGTGCGTTTTCTTCGATTCTGATTCTCGTCCGTCTTACACAATCCCAACGTTACTTACAGATAGTGAACGTTAAAATAGAGATTTTAAAATGAAGTAAATATTAAGTTCTAGGAATCAAATCCTATACAAAGCCGAACCAAGAAAGAAAAAACGAATTCAAATTGAACTTGTAATATTTGAATGAGACCTAAATCTATGTATCCAAGAAACAAACTCGAACCAGAATTAAATTGAGAGTAAAATGAGTATCCAATACATTTTTATTAAATTCTGGCTTTTAATTTTTTTCTATCAAATCTTTACTAAATTTGAATTTTATAAAAAAGTTAAATAAAAATACCTGAAACTTAAAAAAACTCAAATCTAGATCCAATTGATATTCAGATTAAACCTGAACAAAAAAATAAAAATATTTGAATGAGTTTTAAATTAATGAAACTGATAATACAAAACCAATGGAGTAAGTCAGTATCATGTCTTTATCAACCAAGGTTTGGTAATTTTATTTGTCTATTTTCTCAAGATTATCACGTTTGTTTATTCCCAATGTTTAATCTCAATCAATAAATCATTTTCAACTAGTGATTTAAGTCAATGTCATCAATCATTTACCAAAGAAAATACGTATACGTATTTCATAACACCTACAAAAACTAGTGGCCCAACATTAGCGGCAATATCAACATATCATTGTTGTTTAAGTAGCCAAAGAAAGAAACCGCCATGAAAGGAGCAGCACAATGGAGTTCTATTTTAGTTCCTTCTGTTCAAGAGATGGTTAAGGAGAAGACGATTACGACAGTTCCTTCAAGGTATATCCGGTCTGATGAGGACAAAACTGAAGTCTCTGACGATTTTAATCTGAAAATCGAGATACCAGTTATTGACATGAAGCGGTTATGCTCTTCGACCGCCATGGAATCTGAGGTTGAAAAACTCGACTTCGTCTGCAAAGAGTGGGGATTTTTCCAGGCAAAGTCTCCAACTTTTCTGTTTTACAAAACAGCCCATCGTCTTTTTTATCAACATATTAGACCTCATATGGAGCAAATTAAACCTGTTTTTCTTTTCACAGAAGTCTCATAATTTAGTCATTTCTTACAAAACAACCCTGTTTTCTTATGATCACGATATTAACACACAAAGCGGAGCCAAACACTTTCTGTTTCAACTGTTTTAGTTAATGGTTATGTCTTTATGGTTTATCTACAGCTTGTAAACCATGGAATAGACCCAAGTTTCTTAGACAAAGTAAAATCAGAGATTCAAGGTTTCTTCAACCTTCCCATGGAAGAGAAAAAGAAGTTCTGGCAGCGACCAAATGAGATTGAAGGTTTTGGACAAGCTTTTGTGGTTTCAGAAGATCAGAAGCTCGATTGGGCAGACTTATACTTCCATACAGTGCAACCTGTTGAATTACGCAAGCCTCACTTGTTCCCCAAGCTACCTCTTCCTTTTAGGTTATGTTCTAACTCAACATTTATTAAATTAACTCTACAAAGTATATCTCTGTATCAAATTTGGTTTTCTGTTTCTTCAGGGATACACTAGAGACGTATTCTGCTGAATTGCAGAGTATAACGAAGATCTTAACAGCGAGAATGGGAGAAGCTCTAATGATTAATCCAGAGGAAATGGCAAAGTTTTTTGATGATGTTGATTCGATCCAAAGTATGAGGATGAATTACTACCCTCCATGTCCACAACCTGATCAAGTCATCGGTTTAACTCCGCATTCGGATATGGTTGGACTCACCATACTGATGCAAATCAATGAAGTTGAAGGTCTCCAAATCAACAAAGATGAGAAATGGGTTCCTGTTAAACCTCTCCCTAATGCTTTCATTGTCAATGTTGGAGACGTCTTAGAGGTAAAACTTACACGAAATGCATATAGTAAAAGAAATTTTGTATATGGCTCTAATGATTTGGTTTAATGTAGATCGTAACAAATGGG
Source organism: Lepidium sativum (assembly GCA_023374145.1). Classification (NCBI taxonomy): domain Eukaryota; kingdom Viridiplantae; phylum Streptophyta; class Magnoliopsida; order Brassicales; family Brassicaceae; genus Lepidium; species Lepidium sativum. Next base: position 24,728 of record JAKUCM010004746.1, on the reverse strand, counting down.
ACATACCGAAGCATAGAACATCGAGGAGTTGTGAATTCGGAGAAAGAGAGGCTCTCTATTGCTACATTTCACAATCCAGGACTGTATAAAGAAATTGGTCCTGCAAAAAGCCTCGTTGAAAAGCAAAAGGTAGCCAAATTCAAAAGGGTGAGCATGAAAGAGTACATGGATGGTATATACTCTCGTCCTCTCGATGGAAAAGCACATATCGATATGATGAGAATTTAAATGAAGTAATGCCTTGTGGCTCAAGTAACTCTGTTTCTCCTCTGTTTTCTTAATTACTATCTATCTTTTAAAAGACAAAAGTTCTCCACTTGAGAATTTGCTTGTGCGTAAGCTTGTACGTTTTCATTTCTTAATTTTGGTTGTTGCGCAAAGCTTTATCTAATAATAAAAGTGGGTACGTAAACCACACAATCTGTTATCTATTAAGTGTAGTGTTTTATAGCAGAATCTCCAATTTCAATTCCTAAATTAAGGAACTTTGTATTGTTGGCGTGTACATTGAGAAAAGACTATCTCGCAAGTTCACTTAACGTATTACCAATCTCTTGCTTAATCTTGTGGATTTTATCAAACAAGTATTTCCTTACATTGGTTATATATACATATATGGAAAATACAGTTATTCAATATGTTTTATAAAAACTAAATCAATTAAAATTTTAAAAGAAAACATTTATTTAAAATTGGTATAATTGGATATCAAATATTCCAAATTCGTTTGGTTATTGAAGATCTTGAGAATTTGTTTGTTTATTTGAATGATTTTTTACCACTTGTATTCTTTGTTCTGCTGTTTTCTGAATGATGTTTCCTAATTAATAGTATTATACATATATACATAAATTACAAAGTTTATCTTTAAAGCAAATAAAGTTTTCTATATAGATAATTTTGGTATCAGAAAAAATTATAATGTGGGTTTTCTTATATATAAAAGACCAAATGAAACCAAACATATAAAAAGCTTATTCTGAGCTCTGCAATGGAGAAGAGTGTCTATGAATCATGGAGACTCATCAAGAAACTTATGATTATACTTTCTTGTCTTTCATATTCCTTTGTTCGGTCAGACTTTACAGAAACACATATCGATTATGTATCGGCTTTGGGAGATCCAGGTATGAGAAATGATAGCTTGAGGGTAGCTATAGAAGCTTGGAATCAATGCAATGAAGTTGGTAAAGAAGCTACGAACATGGGAAGCCCTCGAATGGCAGATTGTTTTGATCTCGATTACTCTAGCTTACCTGGTAAATTCATAAATAATCTTGTTATGTTCTTAATTCTCAGTTCTTGGCCTTGATTGTTGCACACGCAATCATGTTGAAACAATTGTGTTGTGTTTTTGGGACATTTGTAGTGAAGATCATCCATAAAGTGGATGAAATAGACAACAAACTCGGTGTAAGAAACGGAACATACGGAGGAATAAACGCGGGAGGCAATGTAGATATCTACGCAGCAGAGAAAGAGATATACTTAGGAAACAAATGTCAAGTAATGGACGATCCAAATCCATGGCAGTTTTGGATGATAATGCTAAAAAACGGTAATACAGATACTTTAGCAGCTATATGTCCAGAAAATGGGAAGAAAGCGAAACCTTCTCCGCCGACAGGAAGGTTTCCATGTTTTGGAAAAGGATGTATGAATATGCCAACAATGCATCATAAGTACACAAGCTTTGCGGATACAGAAGGCCAAATGAGTGGGAGTTTTTATGGTACTTGGGATTTAGATAATGACCAAGAAGATTTGGTTGGTAACAATTCTTATTATAAAGTGAAATGGGAAAAGAAGATTGGTGAAAATGAGAGTTGGGTTTTTCATCATTTGTTGAAAACTTCTTCTAAGTATCCATGGTTGATGCTTTATCTACGAGCTGACGCTTCTCGAGGTTTCTCTGGTGGGTATCATTACGATACTAGAGGGATGATGAAGATGGTACGTTTCTAATCTCTATGTTTAGGTCCTGTTTCAATCAATTTGATTTTAAAAACGTAAACGCAGGAAAGAAGAATATGATTTTAACGTTTTGAGAAATGCTCTGTTTCAGACGAACTAGGGTTCAATCTACTCTGTTTTTAGAATTGAGAATGGAAACCATAGTCGGTGGGATTTTACTCTTGGATTCAATTATACTCTGTTCCAAAATGCAAACGCACTAAAAGAACATTTTAAAAAGTTTTGAGACTAAAAGTACTCTGTTTTTTTCTATACACAAGAGGCTAAAATCGCCGAATTTCAAAGTTAGATTCAAGCTAGAGGTTCTAAAAGGAGGTGGATCAGGGAGCCAATTTTACTTAATGGACATGGGAAGTTGCTGGAAAAACGATGGCAGAGACTGCGACGGAGACGTCACAACGGACGTTACTAGATACAGCGAAATGATAATAAACCCGGACTCAACCGCAGTTTGCAGTCGCAACAACCTAGCCGCTTGTCCACCGTACCACACGTTTCCAAACGGGACTAAGATTCACAGGACAGACACGGAGAACTTTCCATACCAAGCGTATCATTATTACTGCGTTCCGGGAAACGCGCTTTTTGCTGAAATTCCCTACGAGGCTTGTGATCCGTACAGTAACCCACAACCACAAGAGATTCTGCAGATCTTGCCTCATCCAGTGTGGGAACAGTTTGGGTATCCGACAAAGAAAGGACAAGGTTGGATTGGAGATCCAAGAACTTGGGAACTTGATGTCGGAAAACTCTCTCAATCACTCTACTTTTACCAGGTACTTGTTTTTATAACTTTTTTAATATATTAGCCTAGGCATAATTCCTAGAACCGAACCAAACCGATCCGATAAAAGTAGATTTGGGTACTCATCATAAATATCTACAGGTCTTCAACATCAATATTCCTACTCGAGAACTAATGTTCTCTTACTCTTACGTATTCAAGTTGTTACATTTTGGAATTTGAATTGCAGGATCCAGGAACGAAACCGGTAGAGAGACATTGGTCGTCAATAGATCTAGGAACTGAAATATATAAGAGCAAGAATCAAATTGCAGAATGGACTGTTACTGATTTCGATATTGTTATACCAAAGACCGATATTGAAGTGGGATAATATCTTCTTCTTTCTCAAACTGTTAGTAGAAGACAAATGTCAATGCTAAATTAATCAAAAATCTTGGATTTTTATCGTCGAACCAGAAGAAACAAACTAAACGCATATTAGAAAGAAGTTCAAAATATAAAATATACTATTTTTTCAGCCAATAAACCAGATTTTTTTTAGGTATTTTACTTTTTGTTTATATCTTAAGTTTTCTAAATTAATATTACATTTGATCCATATTGGTTGCAAATGCTTCAAATCAAGATTTTCACAAACTATAAAAATAATTAAATATAGCTAAACAAAAAAGTTATAAAAATATTTATTTGGTTTTGTTTTCTATAAAACTTATAAAACCGTCGAGGATATGTGGTCCAGTGGTGTACTCACTTTACAAATTTTCAAGACACTAGAGATCGAACCCCTATTTACCTGCAGTAGTATGAGCGAGATTTAAAACCAATAGGATAGTTGACAAAAAAAACGGATAAAACTAGAAAAGGAAATGGAAAGGCACAGTAGTCAACGGGAGTCAATGGATCTAAGAATTTTCATTGGTTATGTTCAGTATAGTACCGTGGTCGCGAGGCACTAGATTATTTCCTGATCTTCCCAATAGACTGAAACCACCGGGAGACGGTACCAACCGTTAATTAACAGCCGTCAAAAGACGAGGGGCAATATTTTGCGGAGAATTTGTTTTCAGTTTCTTTTTAAGCTCTCGATTGATTATTTGGGTAACGAGAAAAAAGTAGCGAGAGGAGAAATCGAGGGTTTCGTCTGCAAACTTTTTCATTTTATTCTTTTCTATATGTTTTCTATTTCTGGGTATTGAGGGTTTGGCTTGCAAAGTTTAGAGCTTTTTTTGGGTCGGGGGAAGGGAGGTTATAATGGCGGATGATTGTGCGATCGACACCGAGAAATACTCTCTGTTGGAGGATTTCAATGTCGATGTTGAAGTCGAAAACCAACGATTTGAGACTTTCTCTCTTTGCTTTTGGGTCTATCTCTTAGATTCCACTACTTACCCTTCTACAATCATCAGACAGGTGAGCTCTCCACAACTTTCATGTCCATCTGTTGGGATTTGTGTTACAAATGATCGCATAATCGCGTCTTTTGTAATTCTAACTTGATCGTTGGAACTGGGGGAAAAAGGTTGGAACTTTGAGTTGCTTTTTGAAATTTGAGTATAAGTTTTGACTTCCCAATTTTGGATTTTGTTGTTTATATGGCTATTTTGATGTTGATCCATTTGACTTTATCACTGGAGTCTGATCTAAGGGTTTTAAACTGGATCAACAGCATCTGATTAAAGTGGCTTTCTCCTCAGGTTCACTCCGACATGAGTGTCAGTGCACCTTTTCTTGTTCTAGATGAAAACAAGAAGCTGATGCTTTTGCCATTGAATATCCTTCACACGGAAGCTCCTGATCCTGTAAAGACTTCTTCTTGGACCGAAGTTCCTAGTATTTCTACGAAAGATGAGTTTCCTCTTCAACAATGGGTTCATGTGGGTTGTGAGGTAATAACTTATCTGAAAAGCTCTTTTCTCTAGTCAAACAAAATCTCTTTTCCCGGATTTGCTGATTTCTATTGTTTCCTAGGTTTCTAGAAACTGCATGCGCCTATACATATGTGGAGAGATTGTAGGAGAGCAAGTCTTGACTTCCTTGATGACCAATGGCACAAATTCAGATTGTGCACGAAGGATATCGCTATTTAGTGTGGGTGGAGATGGTTATAGCGTTCAGGGTTTCATCCACTGTGCAGAAGTTTTGCCTTACAATGTCCCTGCAAATTATCACTATACTAAAGTATTACTTTCTAATCTTTGCCTTCTCTTCCTTTTCAAAAACAAGACTCCTGTCCTGTGTTTCATTATCTCACTTCATTTCTTTGCCAGGATCCACCTCTATGCTTATCTGTTGACAAGCCATCTACCTCTGAAATTGAACCAGATGAGGATGGTGTTTGGAGTATTGTTGGCGGAAAGGTCAGAGTTTTATAGCTGTGTTTGCTTTTGATGTGTTTAATAAAGTCAAGATGTTGTTTTATAATAGGATTCTTGCCGGAAGGTTTTCTCCTTGGATGTTGTTTTATCCAATGCTATAGGACAGCCTGTGCACAAGGACGTAAAGGTTCATTCTTTTTTACACTTTTATATATGCTTTCTCTAAACTTCTGAACTTAGTTTAGCCTAAGAAGAATGTCTGATAGCGCATTATTGGTTTGACCTTTTCAGGTTGTGGCTTCTCTATTGTATGCTGATAGTGGGACGCCTGTTGAGAAGAAGAGTGACTCTGAGGCGCCCCTTTTGGTAAGCTGTGAAGGCGCTGAGTTCTCGGCGGAAGATAAACCTTGCAACTTGTTGAATGGATGTGCTTCTTTCAAGTTCAAAATATCTCAGGTAGTAGTTACAAAGTCTAGGCCATTAAACGGCATTCCTCATACTTGTTAGAATTCCTTTATTTTTTTTCTGCTTAAAGTCACTGAAGAAATCTTGTTTTGTAGCTTTCTTCAAAAACTGATAAGAGGTTGTTCTGCATCAAATTCGAAATTCCGGAAGTGAAGGGTTGCTATCCTTTCCTCGAAACTGTTACCAACCAAATCCGTTGCATTTCGAGGTACCATGATAATGTTACCCCTAAAAGGTTGAACCACATTGGCTATCCATTAGAAGGAGGAGAACCAGAAATTGCGTCAAGTAATGAAGCATCATATCTTCTACACAGCTCTTCTTCTATGAAACGTATTAAATTAGGAGAAGGAAAGATTTCTGAGAGCGAGGTACTCCAATATCTGAGTTACTTTTGTTATGCTTCACATTCATATGGAACTTACCATTATCTTGCATTGTTGTTTCTCTGAGTTAGTTTCAGAATGGAAATATGGAATGGAGACCTCAGAACCACGAAGATGAAGACAATAACTCTTCAACTGATTCAGAAAACACTGAGATTAGAGAATCAACAGCTTCCAGGAGATATACAATCTCAGATTCGACAATTTTCAGATACTGCCTTGGAAACTTAACAGAGAGATCTCTTCTTCTTAAGGAAATCACAAACAATTCATCCGATGAAGAAGTTTCGAAATTTGCTGATCAAGTTTCTCTCTATTCTGGATGCTTCCACCACAGGTAAATAATCAAACTCACACCAGTCTCAAATATGTAAACTACAAGAATATATAGAACTTTTCTTGTTCCAAAATTTGCAGCTATCAAATCAAAATGGCAAGAAAACTGATAGCAGAAGGAACTAATGCATGGATTCTGATCTCGCGGAACTATCAACATGTTCATTGGGATAATGTGGTAATTGAGATCGAAGAACATTTCATGAGGATAGCTAGATGCAGCAGTAGATGTCTTACTCACCAGGTCTACTCTCTTTCTCTTCTCAGATTGCTTGAGCGATTTTACCAGGATCAAAGTTTGATCTGGCCTTGTGATCTAACATAAAATCGTGATCAGGATATTGAGTTTTTAAGGAGGATGTGTGGATGCAATGAATACATAACGCAAGAGAATTTTGAGAAAATGTGGTGTTGGTTGTTCCCTGTTGCTTCGGCTATATCCAGGGGTTTGATTAACGGAATGTGGCGCTCTACTTCCCCAAAATGGATAGAGGGTTTTGTGACCAAAGAAGAGGCAGAACATTCGCTACAAAATCAAGAACCAGGAACTTTCATTCTCAGGTTCCCTAGTTCAAGAAGCTGGCCACATCCTGACTCTGGTTCCTTGGTTGTGACTTATGTCGGTCATGATTTTGTTATTCATCATAGATTACTGACAATCGACCACATCTGCGAGTAAGTGAAATCTCACTCTCTCTTCCCTCTCCCTCTCTTACTATGTCTTTAGTGACACTTTTTTTTTTGTTCTTAGTTCTAGTGAAAGGTATACAGATGCAAAACCGTTGCAAGATATGCTTTTGGCAGAACCTGAGCTATCTCGGCTTGGAAGGTGAGAGAGAAAAAGAAAGGTTTCATTTTTGTTCTAGCAGAGATAGATCAAATTCAATATCTTTAACCAATTTGTTTTGTTTGGATTATATTTTTCAGGATCATAAGAAGCAGTTGATGTTAACACACTCAACAGTCAACAAGATAGACAAGCACCAGTTATTATTGAGGTTTATAGTTTTGCTAAGTACATAGATTTGCTAAGTCTCGATCACTGATACTAACTTCTGTGAACCTCATGATTTTAATTAGTAAAAAGGATTCTTAAAAAAAAAAATCAATTAAATTTGGTTACCGACAACGAAGAAAGAAGTTTTGAGAGTTGCTTAGTTCACTTTCATTAGTCAAAATAGTAATTATTTGGGCCAAATTAAATTGAAGAAATTTGTTTTGTCATAAAATATATGGAATTGGAGAATCTTAAATCATACTTAAACATAATTTGCATAATTGTTAAACACATAGAAAACAAAAAATGTTCCTTTAGAACCTAATAATTGAAGGGCAAGAAAGATTTATAAATTGTAAGATCTAGAATAATGATATTATAATTGTCTTGAAATCAGTAAAACGGATATTCCCTAATCTCAAAATATTTGATACGAGTTGGATGACAGACCAATCACTAGATTACACGTGGTGACATCTTAGCTTCTGGTCTCTCTTTTTTTCCCTCTCTCCCAGTTGGATTAAATTAAAGAAAAAACGGACATAAATCTGAAATCTCTCTCGTCCTCCAAAGGTCGAAGTTTTGAGAAGAGAGTTCGTTCGTTCTTATGTGCTTTAATCTCGTCCACTCAAAGAAAATCATCAAAACTCGATTTACTTATATCATCACCCACTTATAATTTCTTCTATTTTCATTTTAATTTTTCTAATATACGCAATCTCTCTCGTCAGCACAAAAAAATTGACTTTCTATACTTTTACTGGTGTTCAAAATCGAAGATTCTCTTTAGACTCTCAGTTTCCGAAGCTAGTTAACCGTCTTTGAGTTTGCCCAAAAGTTATCGTCTTTTCTGGATTTTGTCTGAAGAATGATGATGTCATGTCGGAATATTGACTTGGGTACGAGTGTTCTTGATCTGATGCCATGCGGGTGTTCTTCTAGCTCTTCCTCTTCGAGTCGTCGATTATTGTCTGTGAATTGCTCGAAGAATGTTTGTAGGATTGGTGGCACAAGCTATGGTGGGAATTTGGTATTTCTACGTCGAGATTTGGGGAGTTGCAAAGCGGTTCCGGCTAAACCCAAGGAGAATTTTCTGGTCAATGGTATGATTTTCTTAAAACTATCTGATTTTGGGAATTGATTGAGATCCTCTTTGTTTTGAGTTTTGATTTGTTAAGTAATTCAATGACTGGTCTTTCTCTTATTGTACATCAATTATTAGTACACATTAAAGAAATACTCTTTTAGTCATATTATAGCAATAAAGTCTTCAGGTTTAACTTATGTTTGCTATGCAGAACATAATGAGACAGAGAGTCTTACAAATATTGAATTTTTAAAGCAATGTTTATGTTTACTGGAAATAGAAATCTTTTGCTTTGTTTGAGGCAAATAGTCTTACGTAAGCTGAGATATACTCAAAACCAAACAATTCATAGAGAAGTCATAAGCTTTCACATACAGAGGGATTTCTTCAGGTTTTGAGTCAGGAGTTTGATGCTTATGATGTGAATAATGGTGGTTTTGTAGGTATTGGTCAAGATAAAACAGTGATGTTCAATCTGAGGCAAGAGTCACAAAACCCTATATCTTTGGAAAGTTTGTTCGAGGTAGTAGCTGACGATTTGCAGAGGTTGAACGACAATCTCTTATCGGTTAGTACCTACCTTGGCTACAATTTTTGCTGTCTCTTAAAAGAGTGTTATGATTCTGATGTGATGATTTTCTTTTGTAGATTGTTGGTGCAGAAAATCCAGTTTTGATATCTGCGGCTGAGCAAATTTTTAGTGCTGGTGGTAAAAGGATGAGGCCTGGTTTGGTATTCCTTGTATCACGAGCTACTGCGGAATTAGCAGGCCTTAAGTAATCTACATAACTGACTTTACTATTACATCTTTTGAGCTTGAAATTGCGTATACTCTTTAGCAGCAAAAATGATGATTTCTAGTTGATCTTGGTGTAGGGAACTTACAATAGAACATCGGCGTTTAGCTGAGATCATTGAGATGATTCACACAGCAAGTTTGATACACGATGATGTGTTAGACGAAAGTGATATGCGTAGAGGTGAGACAAAAGTTTCATTCTTATGATTCAAATTTACACTTGCTGTGCAAAGTTGTAAGTTTTTATTCTATGCGTTTGTTAGGAAAGGAAACAGTTCATGAGCTTTTTGGAACAAGAGTAGCTGTATTAGCTGGAGACTTCATGTTTGCTCAAGCTTCATGGTACTTAGCAAATCTTGAAAACCTCGAAGTCATTAAGCTCATTAGTCAGGTAATAAAAGTAATTCTTTGATACATTTTTGTGATTAAAAAGAAGCTATACAATACAAAGAACATCTAGTCTGAATCTTGATCACTCGTTTTCAGGTGATCAAAGATTTTGCAAGTGGTGAGATAAAGCAAGCATCGAGTTTATTCAATTGTGATGTCGAGCTTGATGACTACTTGCTAAAAAGTTACTACAAGACAGCTTCATTAGTAGCTGCAAGCACCAAAGGTGCTGCTATTTTCAGTAAAGTTGAAAGTGAAGTTGCAGAGCAAATGTATCAATTTGGGAAGAATCTCGGTTTATCTTTCCAAGTAGTTGATGACATTCTGGACTTCACTCAGTCCACAGAGCAGCTCGGGAAGCCTGCAGCCAATGACTTAGCCACTGGCAACATAACTGCACCAGTGATCTTCGCTCTAGAGAATGAACCAAGGCTAAGAGAGATCCTTGAGTCTGAGTTCTGTGAGCCTGGCTCGCTTGAAGAGGCGATAGATATAGTTAAAAATCGCGGTGGGATCAAAAGAGCTCAAGAATTGGCTAAAGAAAAAGCTGAACTTGCGTTAAAGAATCTGAATTCTCTTCCCAGAAGTGGTTTCAGATCAGCTCTTGAGGATATGGTGATGTTTAATCTTGAAAGGATTGATTAGTTTCACAAGATACTTGGCAAGAGCAAAATTGTAACACTCGTTTTACTTCTTTACACACATTTTTTTTACTCAACAATGTCATAAAGGAATAATACAAAAAAATTCTTGCTTATTATTGCTAAATAAAAGTTACTCACTTGAACCAAATTGTTTTCTTTCACTGAAATTGAATTAAAGTTGTTACAAGAACAAATAACAATTAACTATAAAGAGAACAATAACCTCTCTCAAACATACAACAAGAAGAGGAAGAGATTTTGCCGATCTATTGATAAAAATAATCTCAACAATGGTTCAAGTCTTACTAAGACCATAAAAACGTTTTTGTACAATTTTTTATAGGGACTCGGAAAAATGTGATAACTTGAAAAGTAAAATTTGGCTTATCTTTATTAATAAAAAAGTTTCTTTCTTTGAAAATACCTATGTCAAGAGTATCTCATATAAGCTAGTTAACTAGAACCCACTCAAAATCGATGAATTATCGACGAGTGGAGAAAAAACTATAAAGGAAATTGTTTGTATGGATGGTAATAGATATTATATATCACTTAAAACTTTAGTGAATTTGATTGATGTTTTAGCTAAAAAAAATATTTATCTTAAACCTAATAACCAAATCTTTTGTAGGTTTCAATTTGAAAATGCTTGTCTAGACTGAATTAGCTAAACAAATCAAATAAATTAGAAGATAAACACTGAAACATATTGTTTAATGTGGTATTGTACTGTCTTTGTTGGAACTAGTAATGAAGATTAAGACAAAAGTGTAGTCTTAATCTCTTTGTTTATTTACCAGAAATAGAAGAAAGAGACTCAAGTCTATACCTTGCGGGACCACCATGAAGCTATCTTGAAGCAGAAAATAAAGCTGAGCAAACACTTGATTAGTGTCAGGTTTGATCTTTCATCTTCTTGTGATGTTGCAGCAAAAGCAGGGGTATTTGCAGGTCATACAACAGAGCTGATGCATTCTCCGTGAAGCTGCAAAAAGAAGGTCAAACATAAGCTTTGTTCTACATATAAGAAAGCACATTGAGATAGAGAAAACTAGTCTGGAAGTATTATTGAGCATAAGATAAAGAAGAGATACATGAAAAGGTGTAAGCTAGTTTGTGTATGTTCTTGGGCCAATACAATAGAGAAAGATAAGTGAAACTAAACACACGGTAAGGAGGGTTTAAGTTTATGTATTCTTCTTGTATAAGTGACATTGATGTGAATAGATACTGAGGATAGTCCCGGCGAGATGTATGTGAGATTGTTAACTCCTCACCGAACTCGTTAAAGAATGCTGGTAGAGACTCAAGCTGAAAAAAAGATCAAGTTTCTAAGAACTGAAAATGAGCTTGAGTTATGTAACCATCTATTCAACATGTTCTGCAAGGATAAATGGATTATAAGACATAAAACTTGTGCTTATACGCCACAACAGAACATCATTGCAGAACGAATGAATATAACCATTCTTGAGAAAGTTAGAATCTTATTGAATGACTCTGGTCTCCCAAAATCCTTCTGAGCAGAGACTACTCACACAACCGTCGTTTTGATAAACAAGACGCCATCTTCAGCTATCAACACTGAAATACCTGATAACAAATGGATAGGAAAAACACTTTTATATAGCTACCTGAGAAGGTATGGTTGCTTGTCATTTGTTCACTCTGATGAAGGGAAACTAACACCAAGAACAAAGAAAGGAGTTCTCATTGGGTATTCTCCAGGGGTCAAAGGGTACAAGTTATGGTTGATAGACGAAAGAAAGTGTGTAATCAGTAGAAATGTAATATTTCAAAAAATGCAGTATATGAAGATGTGTTGAAGGCTCTTCCGTCAAACACATCTGATCAAGGTGAATCATCAAATTCATTCTTGGGCTTTTACCTTGAAACTGCAGGTGATATACACTCAGGTGGAGATATCTCAGAAGAAATGAGATCTCCAAGACAAGTAACTCCAGAAAATACAATTCATCATCAAGATATTGCGGATATTTCAAATGAACAGGTTGCAGAGACTCCAAGAAGCTATCATTTGGCCCGAGACATAACGAGAAGAGAAGTAAGGGGTCCAAGAAGGTATGATAATGAAGGATGTATTAGTGAATCTCTAATGATCAATGATTTCCTATATGAGGTTCTTACCACTATTTTTGATGGTGAGGTCTTAGAACCTGCGAATTATCAGAATGCATTGAAAGGTGATAAATGGGATGATTGGAAACAAGGAATGCTTGAAGAGATGGAATCTCTGCTCAAGAATCATACATGGAATGTGGTTTCTAGACCTAAGGGACATAGAGTGATTGGTTGCAGATGAATATTTAGACTTAAGCCTGGAATCCCTGATGTGGAAGAGTCTAGATTCAAAGCAAGACTTGTTGCAAAAAGGTATATTTGCTGCAGTAGTTAGACATGTATGTGGTTGAAGATGATTTGGAGCTTGAAAAATTAGATGTCAAAACTGCATTTCTGCATGGAGAATTAAATGAGAAAATCTATGTGGACGTGCCAGAAGGTTTTGAGAAAGATTTCAAGCCAGATTAGGTATGTTTGTTAAAAAAATCTATATATGGTCTCAAACAGTCTCCAAGAAAGTGGAATGAGAAGTTTGATAGCTATATGAAGGAGATTGGTTTTGAAAGGAGTCAAAGAGATAATTGTGCTTACACTAAGACTCTTGAAAACGGCTCTATGATGTATCTTCTTCTCTACATGGACGATATGTTAATTGCTGCCAAGGATAAAATGATGTTTCAAAATTAAAAAGGAAAATCAGTGTCAAGTTTGTAATGAAAGACCTTGGACCAGCCAAGAAGATTCTTGGGATGGAAATTATCAGAGATAGATTGAAAGGAACTCTGAAATTATCTCAAGAAGACTACTTGAAAAAAGTTCTTGAACTATATCAAATGGAGCAAGCTAAATATGTCATAACACCATACAGCTCTCATCTAAAGATAGTTGCAGGTACAAAGGAACAGTTGAAAATGGATGAGTCGTTTATGAAGTTTATACCATACTCAAATGTAGTAGGAAGCATTATGTACTCCATGATTGGTACTATACCAGATTTGGCTTATCATGTGGGTATAATTAGCAAATTTATGAGTAAACCTATCAAAGAACACTGGTTATGAGTCAAGTGGGTATTAAGAGACATCAAAGGGTCTCTGAAAACCAAGTTTTGTTATGAAAAAGGTTCAGAATTTATCTTAAAAGGCTACTGCGACTCTGATTATGCAGCAGATCCAGATAAAAGAAGACCCATTAATGGAATGGTGTTTACTTTGGGAGGTAATACTATCAGTTGGAAATCAGGATTACATAAGGTGGTCGCCCTATCCACCACTGAGGCAGAATACATCTCCTTGAATGAGGCTGTAAAAGAAGTTGTGTGGCTTAAAAGTCAGTTATCTGAGTTCAGATATGATCAGAAGTCAATGGAAATCTATTGTGACTCACAAAGTATCATTGCTCTTTCAAAGAACAATGTATTCCATGAAAGGACTAAACACATTCAAGTGAAGTATCACTATATCTGTGAAGTTATAACAGATGGGGATGTAGAAGTTTTGAAGATATCAACCTTAACTAATCTGGCTGATATTTTCACCAAGATTCTGCCTATTAGCAAGTTCCAATCTGCTTTGAACTTGCTAAGGGTTAAGGCTGAGTAATAGGATGCAGAATCCGGGACTGGAATCCAAATTAACATCGAAAAGAAGGAGGCTCTTTCTCAAAGTTTGTTGTTCTTTAATTGAAGCTGGTTGTGTGGTGCTAAATATGTCATTACTAGGTGGAGTTTTTTTGGAACTAGTAATGAAGATTAAGACAAAATTGTAGTCTTAATCTCTCTGTTTATTTACCAGAAATATAAGAAAGAGACTCAAGCATATACCTTGCGGGACCACCATGAAGCTATGTTGATGCAGAAATAAAGCTGAGCAAACACTTGATTAGTGTCAGGTTTGATCTTTCATTTTCTTATGATGTTGCAGCAAAAGCAGGGGTATTTGCAGGTCATACAGCAGAGCTGATGCATTCTCCGTGAAGCTGCAAAAAGAAGGTCAAACATAAGCTTTGTTCTACATATAAGAAAGCACATTGAGATAGAGAAAACTAGTCTGGAAGTATTATTGAGCACAAGATAAAGAAGGGATACATGAAAAGGTGTAACCTAGTTCGTGTATGTTCTTGAGCCAATACAATAGAGAAAGATAAGTGAAACTAAATACACTGTAAGAAGGGTTTAAGTTTATGTATTCTTTTTGTATAAGTGACATTGATGTTAATAGATTATGAGGATAGTCCCGACGAGATATAGATGAGATTGTTAACTCCTCACCGAACTCATTAAAGTCTTGAGTGTTATGCTGTTTCTTCTCTTCTGTCTCTTTCGTGTGATAGTCTTCTTCTCCTTGTCATTCATCCTTTCTAGCTCAAGTGAAACCATTGTCGCTTTTGGTTGTTGTGAATTTGGAAACAGAAGAAACAGAGCTAATATTTCTCAACAGTCTTCGAACCATCGATTCTCTTAAGTTCTCTTTGATTCATTGTCTCTTAAATTCGACTAAATTAGCTCAATCATGTTAGTTGACTAATTTGTCGTGATTCAACAAAAATATGATAACTTATCTACTCATGTCACTTAACATTTTCTTTTAACACGGAACAAAAGAGGTAGTTAAACTATTTATATTTATTTATTTATATTGTAGAACAAAACCAAATTTTAAAAAGTATAACATATATATTTGAATATACTTATATAATCTCTAAAGGTATCATGTCAATGTTAATTAAGATTGTTTTTTGCAAGACCAGTTTAAGAAATCAATTTATTACAAAGATGTGATGAATAAACAGTTTGATTCATGTGTAGTGAAGTTGAAAACACACAATTAACATTATATTTACAAAGGTTATTATGATGATATAAAGGTTCACACTTTCATGAACAGGAATGTGTGACTGAACAATGGAAAAAAGGAACAATTTCAAGAAAATATCAAGAAACCCTTGAAATTTCTGAAATTAAAATTTGTAAATTTATATACAAAAACACCCAAATAAAATTTCTTGACTGGATACAAACTGCATTTAGTAGGTTCAGTTTTGTTGATAAGAAAAAAGGAAGCATCTTTTTCATTATCATTCTTCTATACCTCTCTCTCTTTTCTGATTATCAAATGAGCTCCATGTTGTGGAAATGTAGTTGCAGCTGGGAATGGAGCATGAGTATAGGATGGAGATAGCTCTACACTGAACCTTTGAAGAACTGTTGCCACAAACAGCTTAGCTTGCAGCATTGAAAAGTTTTGACCAATACAAGTTCGAGGACCAGAGCTAAATGGCAAGTACGAGAGTCTTCCTTTAGTTGCACCCACTACACCATTAACGAATCTCTCTGGCTTAAACTGTTTAACATCATCTCCCCAAAGATCAGGATCATGGTGTACCAAAAGCATTGGTATTGTGACTACTACTCCTTCTGGTAAAGAGAATCTTTCTAGCTTCACTTCTTGTTTAGTTATCCGACAAGTGAAGTAAGCTGGTGAATAAAGTCTTAGCACTTCATGGAGAATCATTGTTACCTGAGTGATCATAACAAGCCAAATCAAAACAAGGGAATTCATATTGTAAGGATGTGGTTTTAGTTGATTCTGAGAATGTCTACTTACGACTTTCAGGTGGCTTAAGCCATCGAAATCTGGCTCGTTGTTACCAAACATTTGAGTAACCTCGTCTCTTGCTTTGGTTTGCCAGTCTTGGTGTTGACTTAGTGCAACAAGTGTCCACACAAACAATGAAGAAGTCACATTTTGACCAGCTAAATAGAAAGCCTTACAGTCATCTATCAGATCATCGATACTAAGTCCAGAATCTAGTCCTTGTTCTTTGATTGTTTTCGTATTCGAATCCAACATTGAGCACAATAGGTCACTGTCTTTGTCACTACCTCTTCCACTTTGTATCTCCCTCTCTTTTGTCTCAATCATATCTTTAAACATAGCCCTCATGTCTCTTTCAGTTTCTCTCAACCTCTTGTTAAACTTTGTTGGCAAAAACCTGCAAAATCGACATGAAATGAATCAGCATTCTGAGTAAGAAATCATAACCTCTTAACTGTTTCTTACTTTGATCCAGGAATGTAGACAGATCGAATAGCTTGAAGGCCAAGATCAATCTGTTCTTGTTGGATTTCAAAGATCTTAATTCCATCATTGAATGAATCACCAAAAGAAGCACGAGCAAGCATGTTTCTGGTTAAGTCATGACAGTAAGTCCATGCATCAAGTTCCACTGTTCCTTTAGCTGAAGCTAATTTGTCCCATTCTTCTAACATGTCTTTGCAACTCGAATTGAATGCTGGTAAGATGCTCTGTTTCATTATTAAAAATTAATGATTAATTATAATTCCAATAAATCAAAAAAAAAAAAATCTCATTAATAAAATTTACATTTATGGGTCCCTTTCTTTTGTAACGGCTGAAAAGCCCACCTTCTTTAACTCCCATAATTCATTTAATTTTGACGGACAAAATTTTTATTTAAAAAATAATACTAATATAACTCAAGATTTTTTTTAAAAAGCCAATGAATGCTCTCTTTTGTTGTCACATTACCTTACTGATTATGAAAATTGATAAATTCAGTTGGGAAGAAAAAAGTTGAATATACAGATTGTTGATTTGATTTTACATATATGTAATGTGTCTTTTTGTATTTTTCTGTCTTTTTTTCGCTTTTAGACTTTTTCCAATTAGTTGGTGGCGTGGCTTATAGTTCTTTTTCAACTTTTTATCTTCTTTTTCCTTTAAATAATTTTATAAACAAAATTAAAATTTCCTTTTTCCAAGGAAGTGAAAAGAAAAGACGTTACTTATCAATCTTTCTTTTCGAAAAAAGTAAAAAAGAGAATGAAACTGATGAGAATCTAAGAATGAGACGAAAATGACGTCCATAAAAGTTCACATTATGTCAGAGTTTATAATTAATTATGTTTTCTTTTATTAAAAAATAAAATTTATATAAAACATGCGAAATGTATGTATATTAATTAAAATTTTACCTTCAAATTGTCGATACGAAAAGCAGGATTAAGAATGCTTCGATGTTTAGACCATTTAGGACCTTCATGATTGAGAAGGCCACTAAGGAACACATGATTATGTGATCCAATCTTTGGTTTTGGAAAGAGTTCATGTTTCGACATTATCTCTCGCAGTGTCTCTGGATCCATTACTATCACGTTCGGGTACGGTCCGTACCATGTGAAACATCTCTTCCCTTTTAACAAAACAACAAAACCAAATTAAACCACCCATTTCTTAGTTTAATTAAAATACTCAATGGTTTTTACAAATTAAACACGTTCGAGAATGATACAATAGACCAAACTTTCTTTGGATATAATCTCCTAAACAGTGAACTATTAATATGATAATAATATTATGCTTACCAGATTTTAGTTTATAACCACAAAAACAAAAAGATGTCAGATTTAGATCCCATTTACTTGAAATGTGAGATTATAAACTACATACATGATTTACTTCTCAAACCAGAAAACCGAATCAAACCCGAGTCGAATTAATATCGTAGTTCATTTATACACTTATATATGTATATATATATATATAACAAAAGTATGATAAAATTAAAGAAGAAGAAGATGATGACCAACTCCTAACCAGAATCTAAGACAAGATGAGTTGGATTTATTTTATATATATAGATTCACATTTGGTAAAATTAAGTAGAAACAAAACGATAAACTAAAGAAGAGATAAATGATGATATACCATGAGATTGAACAGTGTGATGAAGAAAAGGCATCATGCGAGGAAGAAAATCAGCATCAAGAGGAAGAGGAAGAGAGTGAGCAACTTGATCCATTGAATTACTTTCTCTCATATCTCCCATCAAAATTCTATAAGAATTCCCAGAAAATCCTTGTTTCTTCAAATATTTCTCCAATCTTTTGGGTCTTAACCAAACCCAATTCACAGCTCTCCAAACCCAATTCAGTATCAAAATCGAGAAACCAATCAAAAACACTCTTTTGACTGTAAGTATCTCCAACATCATGATCTAGCTTCTATGAGGAAGAAGAAGAGAGGAAGAAAAGAAAGGAGACAAAAGTATAATGGTGATGCTTATAATTTCATCAGTTGACTATATATGTTGGAGGCAGCTGTATCTCTCTCTATCTATTATATATATTTATAATGAGTGAATAAATCTATATACTGTAGGATAAAAATGTGATAATATATATAGAGAGAGAGAGGGAAATATATATATGTAATAAATCGCTGTATGTGCAACTGGCAAAGAATTTATAACAACAAGTTATTTGGTGTATATTTCCAAAAATTTAATTTTGTCTTCCTTTCCTTACGCTACATGCATGTGGCTTTATTGCATGAGTAGTAGTAGTAGTCGTATTTTTTTTCTTATTTTTTTACATATAATACGACGATGCTTCCTATTTATATCCCAAGAGAATTACAATTACGATTCTTCCATTTTTACATTATTTTGCCTTAATTATTTCTGTTAACGTATCGTAGTTATTATCTAAAGCGGAGATATGAGTTCTCACGTAATCGCCACCTTAATTTATCTTTTCATTCATTTTAATATAACTCGAAATTAACCTTATATATTTTCTCTTTAATAAAAACTCCTCCATTAAAAAAGGTTTTTAAGCCTTTGCTTAGTTTTACATGATATCGTTATGTGGTGGATAGTTATTAAAAATCATCGAATATATTTATGGATTTGGATCGATATTATTACTTCTAGATGATGTATGAGAAGTATGTAAATTATGGATTAAGAAATCTATAATGTGGTACTCTAAAATAAATAAATAAATTGTAAGCGATATCATGTTTTATACATTGATCTAGATGATAGAAGTAGAGATGAAGACGAACTCTGCAAAAATTCCGAAGATAATGTATAATTAGAAAACTGACTAACTTTTACACTATATTTTGAAGATTTCACAAACTTGAAGAATTTGTTTTGTTGTCTTTTCTTTCATCTGAGTTTTATTATAAATTTGAAAAGTATGTTTGTTGTCTTTCTTTTTATTTGGTTTTTAGTAGGTCTGTCAATACAGTATCCGTATCCGCAGGATATTTGTATTCGTATCTGTTTTTTTTTTTTCCAAAAAATGGATATACGGATAAAACGGATAACGGATACAAATATTGACTTTAAAGATCGGCAGATAACGAATACGGATACGGATAATGCAAAAATTAGAAATTATATTTTTTACCTAATATTTAAAATATTTTCTAAATATATTTTAAAATAGAAATATATTTTAAAAATTGAAAATTTTAATATTTTTTAGTTAAAAAAATGGATATCCGCGGATATTTACGGATATCCGTTGTTTCAGAGATATTTTTAATCCGGATATTTATCAAAATGGATTCGGATACAGATTGTAATTTGGTAGATATGACAAATACAGATACATATATCCTAAAAAGGTCCGGATATTTGCTATGTAACAGTCTTAGTTTTTAGTTTGTTAAATCATAAAACATACTTTTTTAGTTGCAGTGCAGAGAAATGACTTTTGTAAACAAATTCTTCACCTGAATGTTATTTTTATTTTTATTTTGTTTCCTTTACTTTATTAATCAAATTAAAAGTTCATTAAAAGAAGGACGAGAGAATTAAAGAAAGAAAGAATTGTTCAAATAGAGCAAAAGTATAGTGTAATTACTAGAATAGTTTTTGTCCAACCAAAAAGAAAGCGTCAAGGGTGTAATTACAATTACATCCTTGAAACAAAAAACTGATATTTTTTCTTCTTCTATTTTCTTCTTCTCTTGTTAGTTTCACAAAAGAAAAAGAAATAAACATATAGTGTAAACCGTCGTCGTTAACTTCTCTTGATTTTCTTCCTTCCTCGTCTTACTTAACGTGTTCTTCGCTGTATTTCATACTCGTTGTCTTCTTCTTCATCTTGTTCTTCGTACTCGTCGTCTTCATTGTCGGTAAGTTTCTTCTTTTCTTTATCCTCTTCTCCTCTTCTGCTTTTTCTTCTTTTTCGTGAGGGCATTTGGGTTTAGGGTTGACGTAGACATTTGGTTTCTCGATTTTGCGAGATTTGGATTTCTCAATTTTGCGACATTTGGGTTTTTGTTCTTCACTAACTTATTCTGTGTCTAGTACATTTCTTCCCCGATCTGAGCCAATGTGATATAGTTCGTAATTAGTTGTGAGGGTAAGGGTGAAGAAGCGATATGATTAGTGTAGTACAGTTAGTATGACGTTTGGTAGAGTTAGGTCTTAGGGGGTATAGTTGGATTATAGTGTGGTAGAGTTAGCTTGTAGAGTAGTAGAGTTAGTCTGACGTGTGGTAGAGTTAGATTATAGTGTGGTAGAGTTGGTTGTACTGTAATAGAGTTAGCTTGTAGTGTGTGGTATAGTTGGATTCCGTGTAGTAGAGTTAGGCTGTCGTTTAGTAGAGTTAGATTATCGTGTGGTAGAGTTAACTTGTAGTGTAGTAGAGTTAATTTGACGTGTGGTAGAGTTGGGTTGTTGTGTGGTAGAGTTAGGTTGTAGTGTGGTAGAGTTAGTCTGACGTTTGTAGAGTTAGATTGTAAGAATGTAGAGTTGCCTTGTAGTGTGCTTGAGTTGGCTTGCTTGTTTGGTATTACCTGTAATGGAGTTGGGTTTTATAATGCTTATCGTTTGTTTTCTTTCATCTTTAGATATGGCAGACAAGAAGTACCCGAAGAAGTTTCTCACACACGGTGTACAGGTTATGAAGAATCGAAGCATCAACCATTTCTGCAATATAAAAAACATCAGTAAGATGATCAAGGGTATTGGTGAGGATGCATACGTAGATATAAAGCAGAACACTTGCGTAGGCGTTTTTTTGAAGCTAGCAGATTTCGACTACAACTTTACAGGGAGGCATATACAGTACATGTTGATGAATCAACTAGTGACTAAGAAGATGTATGAGATTTGGGTGTTGTTTGGGTCTCGGCCTACAAGGTTTTCTCTGCACGAGTTTGCTGAAATAACGGAGCTTAATTGCGGTAACTTCGAGAAGGCTTCTAATGAGGCAGATGAAGCCCATAGAGAACTTTGGAGATGGTAGAGTTCAATTTCAAGTACAGTGGAGTTGATTTCAAGTATAGAAGAGTTTAATTTTATAACTACAGTGGAGTTGATTTCAAGTATACTATAGTTCAATTTTTTCAAGTACACTCGAGTTGATTTCAAGTATAGTAGAGTTCATTTACGTGTAGTAGAGTTATCCATGTGTAGTAGAGTTCATTTACGTTTAGTAGAGTTATCTGTAGTGTGGTAGAGTTCATTCCTGTTTAATAATAAATTGCATCTTCTCGTCTACCAGGTACGTCTTAAGCAGCTGACTACACAGCCTCTCGAGATAATGCCTCTATGGCCAAACGATATTGCAGATCCGAAAGTGGACACCATGCTTGGAGACATACTTGCCTCCAGGCTAGATGAATTCGCTTGGAACATAAGTAACAAGAGGAAGGCGGATGCTTATGTCAAGGAGGGGATGAACAAGCGTAGTGCTAGTTCAAAAGTGCAGGTGGAGAAAGGGAAAGTGAAAAAACAAGAAAGTAGAGAAAAACACAAGAAAGAAGCGAAAACACAACACAAGAAAGAAGAGAAGAAGAGAATTCTGATTAGGATGGATGACCTCCACCACCATGCAGGATGTGGTGAGAGTCGTTAAAAAAGAAAAAGCGGAAGACAGAGGAGTCTAGTGTGTTGCTTGACACTCTTAGAGGTCTGACCAGAGCCTTGGAAGGGATGAGACACAATCATAACGTGTTTGCAGAACATATATATTGTCGTGAGGATAGTAGGTTGGATACCAGGGCAGAGACCACAATGCTTACTGAGCGCGTGAATAGGTTGAAGCGTAACACCTCAGACAATACAGCCATGATTGAGAGGATTCTTAGGCTAGAGGAGACTAGAGCGAAACCCCCAGTTTATAGCTTGGTAGACGAGGGTGGAGGTCAGACAAGTGCACGACATCAGACTTTACCAAATGCAGTGTCAACTCTACCACATAATACGGTCTAGCTCTACCACATAATAAATAACTCTACCAAGCGTAGTGTTAACTCTACCACATAATACGGTCTAGCTCTACCACGAAATAAATAACTCTACCAAACGCAGTGTTAACTTTACCACATAATACGGTCTAGCTCTACCACAGAATAAATAATTATACCAAACACAGTGTTAACTCTACTAAATAATTCTGAATCTTCTACAAGGGTTAACTCTTCTATTCAAAAATGAATGATTTGACTACATGTCCGGACATTGTGACCAAGTTTCTTACATTTAGAACAAGCTGAAACTTTTCTTGAACGTTTTTCAGGTTGGGAACACTCGAACCAGCTCTTTATCCACGATTTCTTCGGCCTCCCTGGTTGTTGACGCACGTATGGTGGATTACACAGCTTACGACTCACATCCAACGGAACGGGAAGTGCAACATCTCTTGGAAAGATACTACCAGAGTATGCGTTGTACAGGAAGGTGGTGTGATGGTATGGATGGGTAAGTTCGATTGTCGGCCTTCTACAAGCCTCATCAACGGCAATGGCATGCACACAAGGAATTTTTTCGACGTCATACCTCTTGCAGGAACACGTCTTCTCAGTCAAGTTGACTAATTGAGAAGTTTCAGGTCGCGTAACAACAACCTCGTGTTCGTCTATGTCCTGCACATTGTACTGTCTAGCTTCATCGACCCTTATCTGTCATTTAACAAATATAATGTTAACTCTATTAAAGGCAGAGTAAATTTTGCAGCAAAGGGACTAACTCTACTAAAGGTCGAGGTAACTCTACTATGAAGGGACTAACTTTACTAAGACCAGTGTTAACTGTACTTTGAAGTGACTAACTTTACTATAACTCTACCACGGAGAGATAACAGGAGTGCTAACTCTACCTTTAGGAGTTTTTCAACAGATGTTGTTAGAACACTTGACGTGAGAGTGGCCTTCGTCTTCCGCTTCGCGAACCAACGTGTTAACATCGACCTAATTGCATCTATAAGCTGGACAATGGGAAAAGTTCTTGCCTATGATAATGCATGGTTTATTGATTATGCAATGTTCCACATAGTTAAATTGTATCTGTTTCCAGGAAAGTAAACTCGACTCCACAACCGCACGTCAACTTTTATCAAGTAGGCATGAAGCTTTGAATTTAACGCCTGAATCTGAGCAAGTATAACGTTGAATTCATCGACCCTAAAAAGCGATGGCAGCTTTCTTGAACAGCTTAAAGGGCTTGCCACCTCTAAATTTTGACAAAATGTTCTTACGTAGGTGGTAGGTGCAAATACCCCGAGAAGAAAGTGGGTACACAATCTTTATGGCTTTAGCAATGGATTTGTGTCTATCTAATATGATTGCAAGTTCGCTGTCATCAGGGATCACACAGTTGAGCTGTCTAAAAAACTATTCCCAAGATTCGTCATTCTCAGTATCAACCACTCCAAAAGCCATAGGAAATATGTTGAAGTTACCATCTTGCATGGTAGCAGTTAGTAGAGTACCTTTATACTTCCCTAGCAAAAATGTACCATCGACAACAACAACCTTCCTCATGTAGGGAAAACCCATAATACTTGCATCGAAAGCGATGAAAAGAAACTTAAACATGTCTTGCCCGTCAACTTCGAGCTTTATTAGAGTTCTGGGATTCACTCTTCTAATAGCAAACAAGTACGACAGAAGTTCTTCATAACTACTTTCCGAACTGCCGGTAACTAGGCTTCGTGCTTGGCTTAGAGTATGGTGTGCTTTCCAGTACATCATCTGCATAAACGTCAAACTTAAATGTCACACTAACTCTACCATACGTCAGACTAACTCTACTACACTGCAAGCCAGCTCTACCAAACGTCAAAACTGCAATCTAACTCTACCACACTGTCAGACCAACTCTACTTTAACGTCAGCACTGCAATTTAACTCTACTACGAAGATTAACTCTACCATGGCGTAAAATTACGTTTGTACCTTTAGACCGAATCGCTTACTCATTCAATCAGCAACATGTTGAGGAAGAACAGATGGCCCAATTCCACCTACGAATTCAAATTACAACCTTCCTAAGACTTCCGTTGACGCTTGTCGTGCACGACCTGATCTCTCTTTAATAGAACAACTATGTTCTCCCCTATACTTCCGGACAAATAAACATCCACCGTCGTCGACATGTGAAGCTCGCACTCTTCACTGACAGTTTGGTACCCAACATTTCACAACCAACACTGTCTTTGATGAAGCAACAACATCGAAGTCAAACCTCTGTAAGACAAAAAGTATTTTTAGCCTAGTCATGAGTTCTTTTTTTGATGAGTATCGTTGTCCAACAACCAATGCGAGTGCTGACATTATATGTCCAAATACTCAGCATTCAAATCCAACCTCGTTGCTTTCTCCAATAGGTTTTTCTTCTCTTCTTCCTTCAATATTCTACGAACACTGATATAATCTTCATCATCCGAGGTTGCGCCATC
>JAKUCM010004745.1:0-27220 GCA_023374145.1 Lepidium sativum | reverse complement strand
GAAGCGGCTCTCGACTCAAAGATTCAGTCTTTTGGTCCAATCCAAAAAGGTTTATGATAGCTAAACCGAACCAAATTGAGTTGAATTAAACCGGAAAAGCATTGCAATTGGAAATCTTTTATATTATACCAAAATAATTTAGTAATTGACGAAACGGAACCGGTAGCGTTGATAGTAACGACATTGAGTTGTTGACTTTCTCTTTAGTTTACTTTTGGTAATAATTAATGTTGTAAAGATTTGTAGTCGATATTAATTAGTATGAGACATAAGTAGTTTACGATTTAATACGATAACGACAAATTACAAATACTACTATAAACCCCAAAAGGTATCTTTAAATGATAGAATTTTGAGGGAATAATAAATACAAAAATTATGAGCTAATTTAAGTTTAGTTTAGTTAATATTAATTAGTGCTAACCTCATTTTAACTGAAAAAGAAAGGTAGAGTGAGTAATAGTGCATATCATATAATAATCGCAGGTGACAGACGGTTAAGTCGTTATTCATACTCAAAAAAACGAGAAAATACTTTTAAATAAAGAATTCTTTTTAATATTGTTCTTTATGAAGTAATCAACAAATATTGTTTCTAGTGTATATGATAAAGTTGGAATACGGTGACTATCTATTACTTAAAAGAACAAGAACATGACGTCCACATAAAACCAATACTTTGAATTTTCGTTTTATAAAACCAACTTGATCGTTTTCTATTAGTTTCAATGTTTTCTTTTATAGTAATTATACCATTACCCAAGTATTTAAGTATGTTTTATAGGAAAATGAATCAGATCTAACTATTTGTATGCTATGTTAAATATGTTAGGCCCTCTTCTTTTTCTTATGTGAGAATTATATTTAAATAATGTATTTGGGTAATGTTTCTAAATGGTTTTGAATAATATTTTTGTGTGTATTTGTATAAATTAGTTGGATGTAATATATAATTAAATAATTAAAATAATATGTTTTAAGTTGAATTGTTTTTTTATAGTTTAAATTATATTTATAATTCCAAATGATTCTTAGCCTAGTGGCAGGCGGTAAGTCCACATAAGGCAGCTCATTTGCACAACCAGGGATCGAGTTCCCCCGCCTACATTATGTAGGAATTTGGTTATTGGGCCAGCCAGTTGTGGCCCAACATAATTTGCCGTTGACAAAAAAAATTATATTTATAATTACATAAATCTCATTTTAATACATAATAATATAAAGGCCAATTGATAGACAATACTAATATGGAAACTCATGTCCTCTCGCTAGCTCCTCGGTAATAGAATCACATAAAGTCCCCATCGCTCTATCACCAGCCTGGATATATGAAATATGACCATCTTCACCCATTTTCTCAACTTATACTTAGGATGTTTGTGGTCTAGAATCTTCCATTTGGTTTTCCATACTCCAAATGTTTGTTCAATCACAAACGGAATCCATAATGCTTGCAATTAAACAATTCTCTAGTGTTTGTTGGTGGTCCTCCCATAGCAAACAAATCAAGGTGGTATCAAGTTCTACGATGAAGTCCTAAATAACTAGTCCTCGTGGGATATCATGAGTCGACTAGCTAATACTTTCCAGTTGGAGGATGAGGCAAAGAAAGTTCTTGTGTAGCACAATGTGTTAGCACTTTTGTGTCATGTGCTCGACAGGGAACCCCGACATATATGTATATGAATTTCATGTTGAAATTATATATGGCAAGCACGTTAATTTTTGGTTCACCTTTTCAACCTCTATATGGTTCAACATTATCAGATGACGGACATACCGAGATATGAGTACCATCAAGAACACCAATGCAATCCTAAAGTACGGCCAATATCGCTCATCATTTTCTAGAACATGGCTAATACTTGTGAACTCACCTCTCATAAGCTTCACAATGTATGTTGCAAGTTTCAAAAGGGCACTCAAAAATTCATCTAACTTTCTCTTCACTGTTGTAACAAAATGTTGATATCTCTCAGCTAAGACCCTAACTGTTAGGTCTTGTGCAACCATCTCTATGAACATTTCTACACTCCATTCAAGATAAACATGTTGAAATTCCCCTAGACTAAATTTTCCAGCTAGCTTCTGACACAACCTCATGAATGTTCCTTGATGCATCTGTAAAATATCATTGCATTGTTGCTCAGACGCACAGATAAACCTTTGCACATGAAGTCATACTTCACCATGATTTATCCTATGAATCTGTCTTAGTACATGAACATCTGCGACTCTACAAACTTTTAGTGTAATAACATACATGTATTTCTCCTCATCTAGTACCAAATCCACGTCATCATCCCCTATAAGATACCTAAATGTATCTTGCAACCATTTATCATTTAATAGAATAATACTTTTGAAAAACATATATAGATAAAAAATGTCATATACAAAAAAACATCAGAGACAACTAGAATCCAAAAAGCATTTTCTCATAAACAAAATTTTGGTCTCAAGACAAAGTTAAACAAACATTTCTTTCAACATTCTCTTGCTAAAGGCTTTCATCACCATTCTATGTTTTCATTAGTCGTAAACTCCATTTAACCTTGTTATCATCATCTTAATAAGACCAAAATATTTGCCTATTGGTAGGATCCTCCTTCAAATGTTTAATTGTTGTTTTGTACAATGGTGACCACATCCTTACACTTGGCAAGGAATGTAGAGCCCGTATAGCTCAGAGTTGACTACAACTAATATAAGGGTGGCTATCTATTAGTTGGTTCTTGTGGACAAGTATTTCATCACGTGACTGAATGTTATCCCTAATCACATCTGCTACAACTTGTGTTGATTCTGCCCGTCTTGTACGCTTATTACACCTTGGTGCATTGGAAGATGAAGGAACATTTTGTGATGCACCAGCTTCTGCATTAGTAGGAGAAAGGTCATCTCGCCTTGGTTCAGCCACATTATCAGACTCATGTATAGGCGCCTTATGCATCAAGTTGTCTAACTGGTTTTCACCTTGCTAAGCACTCCAACCTTCAGCTTATGATACATGAACATCACCATATAGTTCTTCCATTAAATCCATGTTTACCACTAGTTTATTTTTTATCCTTCTAGCACTAGGCCATTCCTGAATTCAAACAAGAAAAGAAAGAAATCAGAAACCGTTTTAACAACCGTATAAGAATCTTGACGACAATCTTCACAAGGAAAATAAGGAAACCATATACCTTACAACGCTCCTCCCACCAGTCATCACTCATTTCTATGAACCCATTTGAATCATAACCAAGACTAGTTCTATTATGAGTTAGTTTCTTCACGACATCGTACTGTTTCTTGCAACTAGTAAACTTAGACCCAATTTTTTCCATGCATATGTTTCTCCGTACCTCTCATAGAACTGAGTTATTATAGCATTTCTCCCAACATCATTCACCAACTGTTTTCTGACATTTTCTTTCAATCTCTCTTCACTTCGTAGTTGAAGATAGAACTGTGTTTGTTTCTCACTCCATATAAGATTATAATATTCCAAACAACATTCCAATAAGTTTGAATTGAAAGCATTCATTATAATATGAGTTATAATATGAGTGAGAGGGAAAGATATTTACATGAGTCCTTGGTTGTCATTAATTTTCGTACTCTTGCATGCAAATATGTAAAACGCAGTTAATTCATGACCCAGTTAAATATCGATTCACAAACATATCAAAGACACAAGGAATAACCAAGATCGATTCATATTGATTATATCAGAAAATTGTAAAATCAAAATTTCATTAGAAACTCCGGTCACTGATATGTAAATGTTGGTTCATGACCTCCAAGTTTGAGACTTTACAGATCATTGTAAGCTCTTTATCTATGCTTGTAAGAAACAAAATCGCATTAATATCTCTATGAGACTACGAATTTTGTACAATGATTCTGACTAAAATTTGAGTCCCTAAATCATTCTTAGTAGCGTTAAAACAGAATAAAGTTGTATACTTTCTGAACTAAAATATAAAAACTTAATCAAAGCTAGCTCGAAATTAATCCAGTATTGCAGAACATAAACCAAAGCTAGCTCGAAATCAATCTAGAGTTGCAGAACATAAATTAAAGCTAGCTCAAAATCAATCCAGAATTGCAGAATATAAACCAAAGGTAGCTCGAAATCAATCTAGAATTGCAGAATATAAAACGCCATAAACAAAAGTTTAGTATTGAATCAAATGAAGAAAGAGGCTAAAACTATATCGTAACTTCAAATAATGTACCTTCACATGGACGGGCTTTGAATAAGGATAATAGATTCCAAATATTGCATATAAATTATGTCCGACTTAAAACCCCAAAAGGATGATGATTCACGCGAAGCAACGGAGCTAAAAACATGATTCGATTATACAAAACCACAAAGATTTAGGTAACAAAACAGAGTACACAGAGAAGAGAGAAACATGAGATCTCTCTTCCTCTTTCTTTAATATTGATCAACAATTAACACTTCATAACATAATTTTTTTCTCTCAAAAGTATCTTGATCCTCGATTTTGACACTTATTGACACTTAGAACAACATCATGTTCGTTGATGTCCCCTAAAATTTCCCAGTTTTTAATTTTATAGACGCTAATAATCAATCTATAACACTAATTTACCAATTACTCAATGCAGTTCACTAAAACAATCAAATACAGCATTTAAACGATTCAAATCGATCCACAAGAAACAGTGACTTACCAGTATCAGTCAGCGAGTAACATTCAGAGATAGACATGCAAACTAAAGAACACTAAAACATGGCACAATCTCTTGGCTTACGTGACCCCATAAGAGATATTTAACTAAAAGCTAGCTCAATAATCATGAAAACAAACTAGATCTTAATAGAAACTTCCTAGCAATAAGTTAGGTAAGCCCACTAATGAAAACAGAAACTTACTTGAAATAGTCAATTCTTGAGCTGTATTTGGTGAAGTCTCAAATAATGGAGGAAGGCTTTTGAATTCCCCAGTTATCAGAATGTCTTGCCAGACAATTACAATTTATACCAATCGCTATATTTTCAACTCATAACACTTAGCTCTACTAAAAGATCACCAAGACGTTGATAAAATAAAAAACAAAGTCACTTCAAAAGATAGAAGCTCTCATGGATTCGAACTCTAGCGACATAACCCGTAAAGTTTCCAAATCTCGGTTAATTAAAGAGATACACGAAATCGAATTGGACTAGGGTTCAAAGAAGAGATATGCCTTGAGATGATACAACAAATCACAGCAGCTATTGTAATCTTTCCTCACAAACGCTGCCTTAAATCTCTCGTATTGCTGTGAGACTTCCGTAAGTTGTGCATCCATTTTTTTCTGTTTTACTATCGATCTAGCTTTGAAACCCAATAGAGAAACACATATTGAGGAAGAGAGAAACTTACCGCTTTATGAAGAGAGAGGAGAAGAAGAAGGCAAGAAGAGAAGATTGAAATCGGAAGAGAAAGAGGTGAGAAGAGAAGAAATCAGAAATCCTAGAGGATAAATGTGATTTTGTGTTTAATATTTTAAAGGGTATTTTGGCCTTTTACAACTTCATTTGTATCAAAAAGCAATTTCCAAACATATCTAAAAAAAATTAAATTTTTGAATGAATTTGCCAAAATCATCCGTATGTATGTTGCATCTGGAAAAAATATATATTTTACATCTCTATCCAAATGGAGCATTTGGAAAGACAAAAGAAGAGCACATACACATTATTATACCACATACTTTTTGCGGTTGGTCATTTGTTTGATCATTTTGACTGGGTGCTTCGTTAATGAGCTCACTTTGGGTCATTAAATTGACTTGAATCTAGTGGATTTTATGTTGCTGGACTTTTCATGTGGTAATTAAGGGTGGATATGTCAGTTTAGTTTTGGGTATGTTTGACTTCCGGCTCGATTCAATTATTTTGGTTGCATAAAAATTCTAATCAAATTTAACCAAACTTAGTATGGTTTGGTTTTACTTTAGGTTGATTTATGTTCGGTTTGAATCGGTTTGGTTTGACTTTATTTCGGTTGGAATATAGTTTGGTTAAATAAACATATAAAAAAAATTGATAGAAGAAAAAATATGACTAATTATTATATCACACCAGTCGATTATTTAAAACTAATATTATATGAAGAATAAAAAATCATAAAGTTGTAAAAATATATAAGAGATGAATGATGAAAAAAATGGAAAAACAATTTTAATTAAACGTAACTAGATGTTAATCTGTTTTTTATGTACAAAAATTCAGGTGGTTTAACAAAATTTTAAAATCAAATATGTTAACATAAATAAAAACTAGTATTATTATAATATATATTATACAATATTATTAATATAATAATAAAATAAACACATTGGTTTATCGGTTTGATTCAGTTTAAAACCAAACTTACTGATTTGGGTTGAAAAAATTTATAACTATACACTCTGGTTTGGTTTAAGTTTCGTTGGTATGGTTTGGTTTGGTTAAGTTTGATTAAATGCCCAATCCTAGTGACAATGTTGGTTCGACACTAACACACATTGTAAAATTGTAATTGTCTAACTTGCCGTACTTTAATTCTTAATTCTTGATTGATAAATTTTTTTTGTTTAGTATAATATTTTGAAAGAATGACTGAAATAGTTTACAATTACATGATAATTATTCAAATAATTTTTAAAAATTCGGGGGAAAAATGTGGGAAATATCATAAAATACATGAATTTTCTTCTTATTTACTAAAGTGCCATTTAAAAAGAAACAAGAGAAAGAATAACTTAAACAGTTACACTTCGTCTTCTTTTTTGAATTATATCGTCTTTCTCAACTTCTACTTCGTCTTTCATCTTCATCTTTTTATTTTATCTTCATCATTTTCATCATCTCATTCATCGTATTCTCCATTTTCTTCATCTTTTCATCTTCTTCGTCTCCTTTGTCTTCTTCTTCGGAGAAAATTTTCTCTTAAATTCCACATTTTCTCTCGTTTCTTCGTCTTCGTCTTCATCATCTTCATCGTCTCTTTGAAAGGTAATGTAGCATATGTTTATGGATTTTGAAATTTTAAATCTTCGACTTTGAACTACATTTGTTACTACTTTTTTCTAGGTTTAGAAATTTTCAAAAGTTTTAATTTTT
Organism: Lepidium sativum; assembly: GCA_023374145.1. Taxonomy (NCBI): domain Eukaryota; kingdom Viridiplantae; phylum Streptophyta; class Magnoliopsida; order Brassicales; family Brassicaceae; genus Lepidium; species Lepidium sativum. Next base: position 20,106 of record JAKUCM010004745.1, on the reverse strand, counting down.
TTACGTTTTTTTACTTTGTCTCCTTAGTCTTCGGTAGTGTTCCTGTAACCTTCCTTGTAGATTATGGTTGAGTGAGTTTATAGGGTCGTCGACTTTGTTTTTTTTCTGCAGACTTTGGTTCATAGTCTGGCAGACTTTGGTTCATAGGCTAGCAGACTTTGTTTTGTCTTGTAGACTTTGGTTCATAGTCTGGCACACTTTATTTTGTCTGGCAGACTTTGGTAGATTTTGGCAGACTTTGGAAAACATTGGCTAACTTTGGTAGATTTTGGTTGATTAATGGTCTAGTGTGGTAGACTTTTGTTTTTTTTGGCAGAATTTGGTAGTCTATTTTAAACGATTTTCTTGTTTATTTTTCACGTATATGGGGATAACGAGAAGTACCCTGTGATGGCTGTTAGAATAGGAAAAATCCTGTTGTCGACCCGACCCATCAGCCACTACTGCAATTTGAGGAAGATAATATAGTTGAGGGGTCTTATTGACATTGATGCTTACGATGAGATATAGAAGAATTCTCAACTTGGGATTATACTGCAGTTTGCCGGCACATGGTTCTCATGGAGCAGCAAACTTGTTGAACACTTGTTTGGTAATATGCTTCACACACCTAATGTGAATGAGGTGTGGGTGTTGGCTGATGGTCAGCTAGTGAGATTTTCTCCGCATGAATTATACCACATCACGCGGATGAATTGTGGGTTACGTGACGCTAATGATGTAAACTTAGCTTCAGAAGAGTTATGGGCTGACATGGGTGTTGACCATGGTGATGGTCCAACATGGGCATAACTTGAAAGGGCATTAAAGGGATGTAAAGATTAGTCTCTTGCCAAGAGAAAGATGGTGGGGTTGCTAGTGGTGTTATATAATGTAATATTTGGCCTGCACAAGAATAGTAGAATCCTAGTATTCTACGCTAAATTGGTGATGGATCCGTATAGATTTGAGAGACATCCTTGGGGAAGAGTAGCATTCCAGTCTCTCTTGAAGTCGATCTCTGGTGCCTCAACGGCAATAACGAGGTTGAGTGTGCATGGCTTTGTGCATCTGCTTCTAATATGTGCGTACGAGTTTATCCCACATCTAGATTTAATATGCGGATGTAAAGTAGCTGGACCGATTCCACTTTTGTGATGGACTACACGTAGTTGATGTCGCATAAATATTGAGGATGTCTTCGACTCTGATAAGATGACATCCGACACCGACAATGTAAGCTTAATTCATTAAGTGGCTTTAATTTAACGTGTGGTTTAGTTTGGCTGACTTTGGCAGATGTATCTTGGCTAATGTTTTTGTAACATCTGTTTTAGTTTGACAGACTTTGGCGGATGTTTTTGGCTAATGTTTAACGTCTGTTTTAGTTGGACTGACTTTGGCTGACTTTGTAACATGAATTTTGGCTAGTTATTTGTAACATGAATTTGAGATTGGCTGACTTTGGCTGGCTGATTTTGTAGGTGAATGTGATGCATTTTATTCAAAAGCCTTACGATGACATATACCCTGAGTGGCCTACTATATATCGGGATACCAAAGTTGACAAAATGATCAAAGACATTCTAGATGGAACATTAGATGAGACGTTTTGGGCTATCCCGACCTCTGCAAAAAGGAAGGTCGATAAGTTACAAAGTGAGCTCATAAGTGATAAGAAGGCTAAAAGTGCTAAGAAGGTGGTTGAGAAGAAGGAATCTACTAGTCAAAAGAAGGTTCACGATTCCGCTTTGTCAAAGGATACACCAAAGATAAAAATAAGTCTCATGATAGTCCAAAGGCAAATGATAAGTCAATGGCAAAGGATTCCGATATGACTTAAGAAGAATTTTAGAAGGTGGCCAAAGAAATGAAAAGGAAATATTGGAGAGGAAATGGAAGATGGAATTCGAGGCCAAAGAAGAAGGGGAATCGAAGAAGATTATGTTAGACATCCTTCAGCCCATGAAGCAGGCTTTTGACGTGATGAGATTTGATCAAGTCAACACGTCAGAGCGGCTTGCAAGGCTGAATGAGCAAAGAGTAGACCAAGCAGTGATGGATGAGCTGCTTCGTAGGCTTGAGGAAGGCATGTCACAACAAAACTTGATCAATGAACGCCTCGTTAAGCTGATAGAGTCAAGACCATTAAAGTTGGTGATGACATTGGAATAGCCTACGAAGTCTCCTATGAATAAAAGTCAGACTTCTGGAATTGAAGCCTCAGGTTATAAATAAATGGTACGTAAAAATGTACTTGATTATGAGAGGGACTAAGTTTTGAGGACTCAATTATGTATGTATACTATACACAATAATCAAGAAGCACACCATGTTCTTTGTAAACTTTGTGGTAGAGTTTGATTGACTATGTTGATGTATACTATACAAAATAATCAAGAACCACACCATGTTCTTACTATGTATATGAGCTAATAGAGTTGTACTAACTCTATCACGTTTTCTTTCGAGAAGGAAATGATTGTAAGGAGCAGCAAACCTCACAACCTTCCCCAACATTTGACAATGTACATGTATGTGAGATATGTCTATTAATTTGATTTACATATGTGTGGTTTAGCTTAACTGACTTTGGCTAATGTTTTATAACGTGTGGTTTAGGTTGACTGAATTTGGCTAATGTTTTATTAGCTAGGCTAATTTTAGCTGAATTTGGCTGACATTAATAATGTAACTATGTATGAGCTAATCGAGTTGTAAAGACTCTATCACGTTTTCTTTCCACAAGGAAATGATATCTAAGGAGCAGCAAACCTCACAACCTTCCCTAGCATATGACAATGTACAGATACGTGAGATATGACTATTAATTTGATTTACTTACGTGTGGTTTAGCTTGGCTGACTTTGGCTAATGTTTTACAACGTGTGATTTAAGCTTGTAAGACGTTGGCTGACTTTTGATTAGCTAAGCTGACTTTGGCTGATGTTAGCTGACATTGGATAATATTTTATAACGTGTAGTTTATGCTGGTTGACTTTGGCTAATATTTTATAATGTGTGGTTACATGTTCTGTTTTGTAGAAGGAACATGATTTTGAGGAGAAAAAATCCTCACACACTCTTTCCCCAGCCTTATGGCTTCCTCAAAATCAAAAGCTTGTTTAATTGTTCTTAAATTGTTGGTAGTACTTTGGTAAATTGTGTTGTCCTTACACTGTTTCCCTTTTGTTTGCAGAAGGAGCAGATGTTTGAGGAGCAGGAAACGTCTGACCCTTTTCCCCCAAAGTTGAAAATTGTAAGAAACCCTAAGGTTAGTAGTCAATTGTAAACTTCGGAAAGTCTTACTTTGGATTTGGGGTCAACGCAAGAGAAGATAACGAGCGAAGATGAATGTCAAATTCTGAGAAAAGCAATCGCTCAAGGCAACGATTTGATATACATAGAGAACGTTCTGTCCAGGGCATTAAGACAACATATTCTCGGTGTGAACTAGGAAGTTTGTTTGACTTTGGTTGACCTTGTTTGACTTTTGCTGATTGTGGTTGATATTTAACATCGATTTTGTGTTAAATTCAGAAATCACCATTCGAAGGAACCTTTGTAGTTAGGCACCTCATGACGACATAACGCCTAGCTCATACGATCCATTTGGACCAGTAGATAAGTCCAGATTGAAGCGGCTGTGTAATCTAGTGAGATGTGAATTGTGATCCCCTTATATGACTCATTTATTGTACTATTTTTGTGTTTGGTGTTTGCTTACCATCAACACTTATAGGGATAACTCTGTGGATAACATCAGTCATTTAGCTGAGTTCTACTGCCAGTTGTTGATGCCTAGACGTATGTGGCCACAAGACTACTACGGATGGTTAACGGATTTGGTAAGTTTCCTAGTTACATTTGGTTGACTTTGGGTGTGCTTGACTGACTTTGGCATACTTTGGTTGTGCTTAGAATTTACATTTGTTTTGCAGCATATGAGTAACGCTCTGAATAGCTTTCTTTGACCCTTCATTATGTGTTTAGTGGTGTTTGAAGTATGAGTCCCTCACGTTAAACCCACAAAAGTATATGATGAAAGAATTTATGCGGGAAATATATGCTGGTAAAGCCCCTGTAAGGTTTCCTACAAACAAGCAGTGGTATCAAGATGTCCACACCTTGTACATATGTCATAACATCAACAATATGCATTGGGTAGCCTTGGAGATCGATTTACTACTAGAGACCGTTAAAATCTACGATCCTTCTACTTAGCTGTACTGCATCAAGTACTGATTGACTCTGTGAGGTATGATTTATATTGAATTATCTTGGTTTATCTTGGCTGACCATCGCTGATCGTGGCTGAGCTTTGCTGAGCTTGGCTGATCATGGCTGATATTGTTTTCTTATGTTTTTTTCCAAGCAGGTCGTACTCGAGGATGATATCCTATTTGCTGAGGTCCATGTTAGCTCTTGAGTTACAAAAAGGGACCAAGGCGAGGGCTTTCAGTGTCACCAGGGTGAAGGGTACCCCAGTCAAAGAACAATCGGGCGATTGTGGCATTTACACCCTCAAGTTTATTGAGTGTTTATCCCTTGGACATGGCTTTAGAGGATTAGATGATAAGGTCGTCCCTTTTCTCCATCTGAAATTCGCCCTTGAGGTCATGGATGAGCTCCAACTTCAAGAGACAATTTCATGCACATATCCTTATCCGCGGTTTAAAAATGTTGATAAGCAAGTACTCCTTACCGCGTCACAAATGGTGTTTTTGCAGTGGAAGTAATTATCTGTGTATATAGCTTTAATTAACTTTGTATATATGTGTATTTAATTAATTAGCTTTGTATATGGATGTGTATATGACTTTAATTAACTTTGTAATTAACTTTCTATATTGATTTATTTAACTATTTCTATTGTATTACAATTAATTAATTGTCTCTATGGTTTCAATTAACTTTTTAATTAACTATGTAGTTTATAACCATTAATGCATTAATTTTACTTCAATTAATGCTTCAATTAAATTTGTATTTAGTTTGGTCAAAGTACGCTCAACCAATATCCGCCAAACTCTGCCACACTATGACGGATATTGGCTGAGCTTCGTAAGGTGTGTAAGAAGATTAGCCAATATCCACCCACACATTGCCGGACATTGGCTGATCTTCGGAATTGTCAGCCAAGATCAACTAAACTCTACCACACTGTGGTGAAGTTTGGTTGACTTTGGTTGTGCTTACACCCGTCCAAATTTGATGTTGGTTTAGGTTAATTCGGCATGGAAAATATAACTTTACCTCAAATCTACAATGTATATTTAACTTAAGAAATAATATTATTGTAATATAATGTCGATAATATAGTTTGGTGAAGTTTGGTAGAGTTTCAAGATTTGGACGTCTGCCCTACATGTTTGAACGTTGTGTCCTACACCATTACATCAGAAATAAGTAGTCACTTTCTTGGGAGTTTTGCCTCTAATGAGAACTCAAAACAACCTTTCATCTACGAGTTCTTTGGCCGGCCAGATTGGTTACGTACAATAGGAGTTTGGCTACTCTTGGCTGACCTTTCTTCTTACGAAGCTCAGCCAATATGTGGCGGATTTTTCCTGAGCTTTCTTCTTACAAAGCTCAGCCAAACTCTATCAAGATTAACCAAGATCACCCAAACTTTACTAAAGTCAACCAAGCTTTACCAAAGTGATACCTTAAGAATTTTTTCGATTGCGGATGTGAGAATTTTCGGTGTAATCGCCGCCTTTGGCCACCTCTTTGAGAGCCACCTTGTTAGCTTTTCCCTTATGGAATCTACAAGTTGCTCAATAGGGAATGTTCGCGCTTCAACTAATGCATGATTGATACATTATGTAATGTTTGACGTGGTGAAATTGTATATATTCCCTCGAAAATGTGCACGACTCCACAAACGAACATCTACCTTTTACAAATACTCATACAACCTTCGATATAGTCTCTCTATTTAGCCAAATATTGCATTAAACTCGTCTCGCCTATATGCAGTTGCAGCCTTCTTAAACAGTTTAAATGACTCTCCTCCTTTGAAATTTTTCAAAATATTTTTATGTAGATGGTAAGTGCAAACCCCACGAGAAAGGCAAGCAGGATAATGTGGTTGAGTTGTCTGAAAAACCAATTCCAAGATTCATCTTTTTCTGTATCAACCACACCAAAAGCCATAGGAAAAATGTTGAAATTCCCGTCTTGCATTGTTGTCGTGAGTAGAGTCCCTTTATTTTTTCTTTGTAAAAACGTTTCATCCACAACAACAACCTTCCTCATGTACATAAATCCTCTGATACTTGCATCGAATGCAATGAATAGGAACTTGAACCTATTATTTCCATCTACTTCCAACTTGATAAGTGTTCCCGAATTTGCTCGCTGATCTTATATAAATATGAAGGAAGTTTTTCAAAACTATTCTCTGAAGTACCTCCTATAACTAAAGCTCGAGCTTCTATTGAAGTACGATGCGCCTTCTAATACATGATCTGGAGAGTGGTAACAAAGAAAAGAAATGTTAAAACTTAACTAAAGTGTGTAAGAAGAAAGCTCAACAAAGATCTGCCAAACCCAGCCACACTTTGGCGTATCTTGGAACAACTTTATTCTTACGAAGCTCAGCGAAACTGTGGCAGACGTTGGCCAACATCAACTACACTATGCTGATCTTCGTAAGGTTTCTAAGAAGAAAACCAAAATCCTCCAAACTCAACTTCACTTTGGCTGAGGTTGGCAAAAGTCAACCACACTCTCGCGGACCTTGGATGTCTTTAGTTGAGCTTAAATCTACAAGATCTACCAAAGTGTTTTAGCCTTTATTATTTACAGATATGCACCTTCAAACCAAAATGTTTGTTCAATGATTGAGCAACATGAGTGGGAATAATAGAAAACCCAACACCACCAACAAAATCCAAGTATAAACGACCAAGAATATCAGGCATTGCTTGGTGTGCCCGAGATGACCTCTCCATAACTGAGCAACTTAGCTCTATACAATATACTCAGATATAGAAATAAGGACTTTCAGTATCGTGGCGTGAAGCTCGGACTCTCCATGTGCAGTTTGGGTACCCAACACCTAACAACCAGTAACATTCTCGTCGATGATACGACATCGAAGTCAAACCTATATAAAACAGAAAATGTCTTCAACCTTGACTCAAGATTCTCTTTTGTGGGATATATTTGTCCAACACCTAATTGACGTGACCTCATTTCGATGTCTAAGTACTCATCATTAAATGTCAAGTCTTTTCCTTTTTTTGTGAGGAAGAGTCTTTCTACCGTCTTCTTTGCACTTCCTCTGAACACTTATGAAGTCTTCATCACCGGAGCTTGCACTATCTACATCGTCGCAAATAGTCGAATATCAGTTTTGCTTCTTCATCGTAATCAATGTGTTTTTCTCTTCTTGTTTGAGAGTCTGCCTAGCTCTACCACACGATGAATCAAATTGTTCACTTTCTTCCACCCGAACATGAGATCTCCTTGAAATCTACACCCAATGACGAATTGACTCTTTTCGAAATGGTTGCACATACCCACGCAATTGCCTCTCGTTGGTCATGAAGATAGAAGGTGTATCTTGTGGTAGTGCGTGCATGAGTTCTTTTGATATGTAACTCAGTTTTACCTTGAAGATTTGTTGATTTAAATCGAAATCTTCATGAACCATCTTTACAAACTAATCATAACGCATATCTTCACTCAATTCAATGATTTTACAACCATGAGAAGTATTTACTACAAAGAACCAATGATTTTGGTCAAATTTCAAACTTCTAGAAACTAAAATAATTTGATCCATAAGCTCAAAACCAGGAAAATAAGCCCAAAAGATAAGATAAGGAATCAAGTAGAGCAACAATGGTATATGTGTTTAGCTAGCAAAGAGGTAAGAGGTAGGTGATGCAATAATTAAAGGATAATTTCGTCATTCTTTACAAACTAGGTTAAATGAATCATGGCAAAACCAAGATCCGCCAAACTCTGCCACAGTTTGGTTGAGCTCCGTAAGCTATGCTCGAAAAAAACTCATAAACAAGCTCAACCAAGATCTGTCACAGTTTGACAGATCTTGGCTGAGGTTCGTAAGAGAAGAAAAGTCCGCCAAAGTCTGCTGCACTGTGGGCGAGTCTATGTTAACTGTGGTTGTGTTTTTTTCGCGCGTGCTCACGTGGCGTGGTTGGCGCGGCTTATGTGGCAGAATTGATTAATGACATTTTTGTTATTACGTTTTATTTTATACATCAGAAAATGGTATAATGGCAATTAAAAAAAAGGGTAAAGAGTATTTGAGTAATTATGAATAATTCTAGAGTATATAAATCATTACCCTATAATTATAGAATATTTAAGTAAATCATCCTAATTATTTTTTAAATATTTAAGAAAATTTAAATAGACAAATATAATTGAAATTTAGAAAAGTATTATGTTGAGAAAAAACTGGACTAAGTCTCTTTCCCAAATTCATTAGATTAAACGTATAGCCTTATTGGTTTTCACAATGTTGGTTTGTAATCGAATATTAACTTACCGAATAATTAGACTATTCCTTCCTTCCTTCCATCTTTAAACATGTGCTAATCTTATAAGTTTAGAGAAAGGAATTTACTAACAAAGATGGACATTTTTATTACAAAAAAGAAATTTTTTTTTTTGTCAATCCCTGGTTGTGCAAATGAACTGTTTTATGTGGATTTACCGCCTGCCACTAGACTAAAAGCCATTTGCTACAAAAAAAAAAAAGTATTTTAGAAAATAGGTTTAGTATTAAATAACGCTTAATGACATTCATATTAATAAATACTTTTGATATTTCCAATGTGAGATGAGATCCATGATTTATAACGCCTTCAATTTTTCAACCGACATTTTTGTGCGATACAAAGAACATGTTCGTTTGTAGAATGGTTTTGTCCTAACACTACCGAATGAGCCCAAAAAAGCCCAATATTCATATAAAGATTAATTGGCCATCTCATGTAAAACCGTTAAACAAACGGTTATCTTTCAACGGCGCGTTATTTGAATTTGAAATTTTGAATAAATAACTACGCAGGACAAAAATAAAGGAAGACCCCACACAACGGAGCGTCTGATCAATGTGGGCCCTCAGATTCAAAATCAACCTAATCGACGGTTCATAGTGACTCTACTTATCATCTCTCTTCGTAACTCAAAGATACTTCAACCAGTTTCCCGCTCTCAAGGCAAACTGCAACAGAATCTTAGGTTACGCGTTAATTATTCACAATTTACTCCTCTTACTTTACTTATCTTTCTTTAAAAAAGCAGACAATTATTTAGGTACCTAAAACCCTATTTTACGCCACAAAAATGTAAATGAATTCTTAAAATCTAGCTTAAAATTTGACACACTAAATATATGAATATCAAAAACATATATGTTTGAGTTTTATCTTCTAATAAAATTATTAACTGATCAAATCAAAACGGGTGAGAATGATTTAATGTAAATGATGGGGCTAAAATTAAAATTAGCAATAAGTATTGGGGTCATATGCGACTTTCTTTGTTACTCAAAAATCAGATCAGACTTGCATTGTTATAAGTCAGATTTTTCCGCTCTCACATCTTTTCAAAACAAATTCTCGGTTATCTCTTTCCCTAAAAATTAAAAAACGTAAGAGTTTGTAAAGTTTAACAATGGAGAAATCGATGGAGAAAAGCGTGAGCTCTGCTGCTTCTGGTAAATCTTCTTGTTTAATTCTTCAATTTCTTCTCGCTGAATCTCACTTATTGTTTCAAGTTTTCGTTAAATTTTCTGTTCTGATTCTCGCTTTTGCGGGAATTTTTTAATAGGAAACTCAATCACCTCGAAGCTGAGGTATCCTCTCAGATCGGCTCTTAAATCGAGGGAAGGGAAGCCTCCTGTTCCAGATTTTTCAGGTTCTTCAGCACCCAGAAGGTATTGTACCTAATTTTAGCATACTTCTGTTACCTTTGCAAAAATTTATCGACGCAGTGATGATTTATATCTGGAATTGGCGAGACTTTGATGATGCTAGGAATTAGTATCACTGGCTTACATTTACTCGTTTCTGAATTTTTAAAGAAGATTTTAGCATTCTTTACAGAATTTGGCCATATTGTCCTGCAATTTCAGAAACTTAATCGTCCAGTTTGAGTCCGAGTTCTTATAAAACTTGTTGTAGGAATGCTGATTTGTATAAACTTCTCAGTATAAATTGTCTTATGAATTATATATTTATTATTTGTGCTTTGAATTTCAGGGCACGAGTTGCATCAGCTGTTAGTCAGAGTACTACAGTTCTTGATTTGTCTGCAAAGAAAAGTGTTGATCGCACCAAGCTTCCACCTAGAAGACTTTCAATTCCAAGCAAGGCCACGAGTAATTCTTCTGCTAAATCAGTCAGAAGCAGCATCACTTCTCTTTCAGAAAGCAAGCCAAAGAGATCAGGCAATGCTACTAAGAGCTTAAATGAAACACCCCGTTTCTAGTAATCTGAGATCAGTGAATCGGAGAAAAGTTGAAGATTTGTCTTCCTCTACCTATTGGCTGTCTCATATCAAGCTATGTGAATCAGCGGCAAAGCATTCGATATCTCTCGGTTTCTTTAAACTTGCTCTTCATGCAGGGTGTGAGGTAAAAATGCTTATTCCAGTGAAAGCTTTAATTGGAATAAAGCCTTGATTGTTATGTTTCAATCAACTCACTGCGTTTGTATTTTGGAAACTAGCCACTTGACCAGATGAAAGAAGAGCTGAAATCATATGTTCGTCGCAATAACATGGATGGGCTTGCAGATGCTATTAAGGAACTATCTGAACTATACCATATATCAGAAGAATCCAAGCCGATGGAGGTCCCAGAGGCCAGTTCTGGTGTAACCGAAGAAACTACTGTGGCTCAGAACAACGATAATGATGTCCAGTGTTCATTCTCCACTCCTGAAAATTCTAACATCACAACATCAAAGATCACGAAAGACGATGCTGTGCAAGATTCCTCTGTCATAGAAACAACGAAAGGAGGAAGAGGTTTCGGAAACTATCTCACAGGGAAGAACTAGAAGGTCTTTGGATGTAATCAATGTGAATCAAAAGGATGATGTTTCAGAGGTTGTGCAAGAATCAGAAGATGGAGTTCCAATGGAGACTATTGTTCAACCTGCAGACAAAAAACGTGCAAATGGAAAGGAGACTTTCTCTAAGAACAACCAACCAGTGAGAACAAAGAAATCACTAGCAACCAACTCTGCAAATTCAAGAACAGTTGCAGTAACCAAGGATGATAAGTCTCAGAAGAAATCTGAAAAGATCACTAAACCCAGGACGAAGAAAACTCAAGAAGAGGCAAGGAAGTCAATTAAGAAAATTGCTGCTAAAGAAGGTTAACATAAAAGCATTCATTGTCTTTAAAAAGCTTGTGTACCGAATGTGACTTAAGGTGTTTAATGTTCTTTCGTGTAGGTGAAGTTAAAACATCGAGGCAATTGAAGAAAATGGAGAACAAAGAAAACTCTGTGAGTAAAAAACTTCTCTAGTTCAAAGCATTGAATCGTCTTTGTAGCTAAAAAGACTAAACACGAGCATCCATGTTGCAGGTTGTTGTTGGTGCAGGAGAAGAACTCCAGGTTTGAATGTGGTGCAACCCAAAGATTCTTCTTTTGGTTTGAATGATTTGTTCAAGGTACATAGCTAAATAGCTTTTGCAAAAAGTCTGGTTTGAAAGACAAAAACATATTTTATTTGCTTGCTTTGTAATTGTGTTGTGTCCTACTGTAATGTTTCTTCATTTGATGTCTTCTTTCCGATGTGTCTGTTCAAACTTTGGTTATTCATAGTAATCAAATATGTTTTGGATAAAGGATTGATTTTGGAACTCCAAAATTCTTACAAAGAGAACTATTAAAGCTTTAATTACACATTATACATAGCTCTGCTCCACGATCTCCCTAACTTTCCTGTTATAATCTCGTTTATTCTCGCTGAACAACCTTGCAGCTTCTGAATTTGCTGGCGAACTAGGGTTCGGGTCACAAAGCAGAGACTGTAAAAACAAAAACCACAATAAGGGGCTTGTTAGTCTTGGTCAGTTTATAAGTGCAATAAAAGATTTAGTGATGAAACCTGAATTGATGTGAGTATAGCAGCAACGTCGTAGATGGGGCTCCATTGGTTTTGTAAGATATCCAAACAAATGCTTCCATCAGCATAAACTACACCAAAGTTCAAATATCAAAGTCGAATTCGGAATTCGGTATGTTTGTTTATTGAATGATTGAACTTACTGTTTGGATGAAACATCCCTTGAAACAAACCGAACTACTGGGGGTTTGTTTGGATAATCCTCAGTGAACTGAAGAGTCAACTTGAAAGTACCTAATTAACACAAGATTGGTAAGTTTTAAGGCTATTATATCACGAAAATATGTCAGTCTCCAAGCAATAAGTATGGAAAGATATTAACCTCCATCCCATGGAGTGTCATCAGGTCTGCAAAGACAACGAGTTAGTAGCTCGATTACAAAGAAAAAAGTGTTAAACCACACAAAAGATGTTTATACCCGAAGATGACAGCATTCCAATGCATAATATTGTTATCTTGTGGAGCTCCACTTATTCCAACAGGCGGATCTTTCTGCAGCCTCTTGAAATCCCACATTAGTCTCTTTCTTGCTGGAGTTGCCATTGTTGCAACCTATTAAACCCTGAACACTGCATCGAACCATGAAAGATTTCAAAGTTCAATAACTCTTCTCATAAGTATGGTCAAGTGTAACTGCATTTCACATGAACTATAACCTAAAATGTTTTGGTAAAGCAGATTTTTTTCTGACATAAATTTCAACTTTTTGCATTCCCAAAGTAGAAATAGAGACCGAGATCTACAAATTTATTACTAGCCTTAATTCTAACAAAGAAAAACCTAAAGCTTGAAGAATCGAGAATTACCAAAAACTTGAAAACAATAAAGCCTGAGGTTTGAATCGATCAGATACTTTTACTAGCATTAGGATTAGATTCTAAGCATGATGAAATAACAAATTCATTACAATCGCAAGAAGGAATTATCGTCTTCCGAGTGAAGAATCAATTCAGAACACTAGAAATTAGGGTTTTTCAAAAATGTAACCTTTTGGATCGATGAATAACCAGTAGATTATCGGAGAAAGAGAGATGATGAGAAAGCTATGAATGGAGAAGCATAAGTTTTATAGAGAAAATAACAGAAGCTTTTATTTTCTTCTTCGCCAAATAAGAGAGTACCTACAGAAACAGAAACAAATTGAAGAAACAAAGAATATTTATTATAAATATTTTCTTATTTTTTATAGAAAAAGTTGATTTTTTTCTTTTCTTATTTTCTTTTTGCCTTCTGTATATTAATTTTCCGAAGAATTTTTATTTATAGTTGAACGTAAAGACAAACAAATACGTCAAACCCAATCAGACGTGACTCAGCAACTTTTTTTGTTTGGTCAATGACTCACCAAATTTTATTAATTCAAAATTAGAGAAATTAATTAACTTATTTACATAAAATTTGACTGTCAATCCCTGAATTTAATGACAAAGATCATTTCCTATTTAATTTGGACTAGGATTATACCTATGATATATATTGTGGGGATTTGATAATTTTTTAATTCGTGTTTGTTTAAATTTCTAAATTTATTTTGATATTTTTAATATTATTTTTAATATGTTAATTAAAAGGCATGAATTCAAAACCAAAATCAATCCCAATAAGAAAAACCACCCGACAAAATACAATAAGTCCTAAATATATGTTTAAAAAATTAAACTAAATCTAAACTGGAACGAAATCGAGAATCAAATATCTGTTTTTAGAGTTTTAATATTAAATATATTTCAATTTTTATATAAAAGTATCTAAACCCAAATCTGATCTATATTGAACCAAACACTATCCCGAAAATAAAAATTCCCGAATTAATCTTAAATAAATTAAAAAACTAAAATATTAAATTAGATGAATTGAACCTGACAAAATATCAAAATGAGTCCTAAATCAATGTACTCGTAAAATCGAAGCTAAACCTGAACTAAAACTAAATGATAAAATTTGTACCAAAATATATTTTTATTAAATTTTTGTTTTGTTAATTTTTATTAATTTTGAATAAAAAAAATTGTAACCAAATTTATTTTTATTTTATTTCTTAGAGTGATTATAAATCGTATGCTAATTTTATTTATAATTTATGACACGGTCGTAGACAATAACATCCCAGCTCATTTTTCATAGATCTAATTTCATTACTAATTTCCCTTAATGTTTTAATTGATTCATTTCATTATTCCATTCCATTCATAACGAGAGAGGAAATTTTGAAGAGATATTATGCTTCTGTTTATTGTGGACTTATAGTTAACATCTTAAAAGCTATGGGGTAAAAAGGTAAATAATATAGAAAGAGAGGGAAAATTAATGTAAATATCTAAAATCATTTATGTATTCGTCAATCAGAGGAAACTATGTGTCCTTTTTTATAAGCTTAAATTGATAACTCAATTCGCCGTCCTTTGATTTCTCTTCATCTTTCTCCGTCTCTTCTGGATCTTACGCAATGTACAGAGTTTTGGCAAGCCAAGCACTCAGAGCTAAGTCTCTCTGTGGACAAATCTTCGACCTCGCTTGCTTCTTTTTTCTCTCTCCAGGTTTCAAACTTTGCCTGTTAATCTCGCAAATAAAAAAGTTTTTTTTTTCTTTCCTTTTTGTCTTTGTGGGTTTTGCATGTTTTTGCTTAAATTAATTGACCTATCTTTATAAATGAATTTGCTTGATAAGACAGGAGTTTGCAATAAGGATTTATATATAAAAAAACAAAACTTTAGCAACTTGGTGTTTTTAAAATATGAGATTTGGATAATCGAGTTTCCGCATCTGCTAGTGTCTATGAAATGAAAGTGTTTAGCTAATTAGAGGTTGAATTGGTATATTCGTTCGACTTAGACTTTTTGTGTTATGGGTTTTGCAGATTGAATCATTCCATACCTTTTGCTACCGTAGATGCAGAGGAGCTATCTGGTGCTCATCCTGCTGAAGTACAGAGCTTTGGTAGGTGTTGACTTCTCAGTGATGATTATACTTCTGGTTGGTTTGGATTGTATTGTGCGTTAAAGACATTAAAATGGGTAAAAGCTTCTTTCTGTAAGTGCTCTTGAGGAGTCTCTGAGCTCTAGTTTCCTGTTATGTATATAGTGCAGGGAAAGTGGATAGGATCGTCAAATCATAACACGCTTCTAGATCCTCTAAATGGAGAACCCTTCATTAAAGTTGCTGAAGTGGATGAATCAGGAATTCAGGTGCGAGCCCATAGAAACAGATATATGGTACTGCAAACGTTCTCTCCGTGTCAAAATCTAACTTTTGTCTTCCAATGGTTCTATGTTGTTGTAGCCATTTGTGGATAGCTTAGCCCAGTGCCCCAAACATGGTCTCCATAACCCTTTCAAGTCTCCGGAGAGGTATGGTTTACTTGGGGCTAAATGAATTTCTATCTATATCTTTTTGTTGTGTTATTTCTCATTTCTTCTATTTATGAAGTTAAAATTAAAACCTATGGTCATGTTTTACACAGATACCTTTTATATGGAGATATCTCGACAAAAGCAGCTCATATGCTCGCCTTACTAAGGTAACACATACACATACTTTCTTTGTTTAATTTAGATACTCAGGTTTCCGGATTAACTTGCACACTGAGCTACTGGCTGTTTTTTTTTTTTTTTTTTTTTTTTTTTTTAATTCTGTGTATATACACTATTAGGTAGCTGATTTCTTTGCGAGGTTAATTCAAAGGGTTGCTCCAAAGAGTTACCAGCAAGCTGCTGGAGAAGTCTTCGTCACACAGAAGTTCTTAGAAAAATTTTTGCGGCGATCAGGTATATGAATCTCTTCACCATCATTATGTTGATCCCAGGTTATCAGTTTCAAGAACTATATACGTCGTGAAGAACTGAACTTCCAACCATATATTTTTTTCCTCAAAAATGCCTATGTATACAATTCATTTTGTGGCTGAATTTCTGAAATTAGATCTTTATAATGTTTGTCTAATGTTGCTGCTCCACTTTTTTTATCAGGTGCGGTTCTTGGCACGGTCTTTTTGCAGTACCTGGAAATCATCTTGGGCAGCAAAGTCATGGTTACCGTTGGCCTTATGGTCCTGTAAGGCATTCTTCCTAGACGGTTGTAACTAAAGACCGTTATGTTTTGTTCTTTTTTCTTAATTCATAGATTTGTAATGCAGGTAAACGATTATTACACCATTCAATTTTCCACTTGAGATTCCACTTCTGCAGTTGATGGGGGCATTATACATGGGTAACAAACCTCTTCTTAAAGTGGACAGCAAGGTATTGTTATTTTTCACGTGGATTTATTCTTCTTAATTGCATTGATTCATCTGTTTGAAGTTATATTCTTGTTTGTTTGTTTTCATCTTTCTGATTTTATATATCTCAGTACACTAAGAAAACCTTTCATACATGATACTTGAATAGGTGAGCATTGTAATGGAGCAAATGATGCGATTGCTACATTATTGTGGTTTACCCGTTGAAGATGTTGACTTCGTAAATTTCTGATGGAAAGACAATGAACAAGATATTGTTAGAGGTACAAGTTCTGGAATCTATAAGTCTATTGTCTTCACAGGTTTTTATTTAATCTAATTCAGTCTGCTGTCCATTGTGTAATTTTTGTCAGGCAAATCCACGGATGACCCTCTTCACGGGTAGCTCTAGAGTAGCCGAAAAGCTGGCACTTGACCTTAAGGGTCGGATCAGATTGGAAAGATGCTGGATTTGATTGGAAAGTCTTAGGACCAGATGTTCAAGAGGTATCTTATGATAAACATCCTACATATGTTTGTACAAGTCCCCTTCAATGTGATTGTAATCCTGGTTCTGTTTCCAATGTCAGGTTGATTATGTTGCTTGGCAATGTGATCAAGATGCGTATGCTTGCAGTGACAGAAGTGTTCTGCACAGTCTATGCTTTTTATTCACGAGGTTGGTTGAATCTTGAATTTTTAATATTGAAACTCACTTTGAATACTCCTTTTGGTTACTCTCTCTTTCTTCTGTCTTTGTTATCTTCAATGTGTTCTCCTTATTTTGAAACAACTATGCACAGAACTGGTCAAAAACCCCTCTGGTGTCCAAATTAAAAGAACTAGCGGAAAGGCGCAAATTGGAAGACTTAACCATTGGTCCTGTCCTCACAGTAAGTTTCAGAATTTCTCCACCTGTTAATCATCTGATGAAATTGAATCACTAAAGCTCCATCTTTCATCTATTTTTTCAAGTTCACAACTGAGGGAATGTTGGAGCACAAAGAGAATCTGCTTCAGATTCCAGGTTCAAAAGCTACTCTTCGGCGGAAATCAATTAAAGAATCATTCAATCCCTTCAATCTATGGAGCTTTGGAGCCTACTGCAGTTTATGTTCCCATTGAAGAAATTTTGAAGGATAGTAAAACCTACGAACTCGTCACCAAAGAAATATTTGGACCCTTCCAGGTTAAACCGCAATATCAACTTCATTTTCTTGCTCTGAATGATCTATGTGTTTACCTTTCTGAAATGCGTAGTGGTGTTTCTGTATCTGGTATTCAGATTGTAACGGAATACAAAAAGGATCAACTACATCTAGTGTTGGAAGCTTTGGAGAGGATGCATGCTCATCTAACTGCAGCTGTTGTTTCAAATGATCCTATCTTTATTCAGGCAAAGCTCTTCACATTATCATCATCAGTCAATCTCTCCTAATATTTTCCCTCGATATTGATGTAACAAATCTGTGCAGGAAGTAATAGGGAACTCGGTGAATGGGACTACATATGCTGGACTCAGAGGAAGAACTACTGGAGCTCCTCAGAATCACTGGTGAGAAAGATAAAAACAATACCAAATTACCATCTTTTGTTCTATTTTTTGGAGGAATTGTTAAATGATATATGAAAACAGGTTTGGACCTGCGGGAGACCCGAGAGGAGCTGGGATTGGGACACCGGAGGCTATAAAGCTGGGTTTGGTCATGCCACAGAGAGGTCATCTATGACTATGGTCCTGTTTCACAAGGATGGGAATTTCCTCCATCTACTTAAGCTCTTAGTTTGCTTTTGCAACAAAATAATATGAGTTTTGTATTATGTACTAGTAGTTACACTGAGGGAATAAGAACATGAAATATGAAGTTTTCAATAGCATTGACTTAGTCATTGGGTAGAGACAGTGACAGAGAGAGAGTGTGAGAAATATTGTGAAACTCGAGAGGACCTCTTGAACTTCTCCATAATCTTTATTTGTAATAATTGCCTTTTCGCAAATCTATTAGATCCGTTTTACGGTAAGAGGAACAACTGTGCAAGTGGTTTATAATGATCTGACCAGTGAAACAAAAACAAAGTTATGAATTATCAATGTTCTTCATTAATAATGCTGTCAAGGAGCCTAGTCCTATCGATCGTAAATGATCTATTACACAATTCTTTTCGTCATTATTCTCTTAAATAGTAATAATTCTAGTTTTATCACATACATGGCTTCAGCCATAAGACCATCCGCATACCAATCCTGATTCGAGAAGTAGAATCTTTAATAAGTTAAAAGACGAATACAAGCATGGCCACTGTGTCCGAGAAACAGAACCCAAAGTGATTTTGCAATGCAGTTTTACTGTGGTACTTTATGACCAAAAACTCTGATAATATGAACTAGTAATTTGTCACCGCTTATACTTCTGACTCGTTGTATCAGTTCGCTTCGTGTAATTCTCCTGTTCTGTTAGAATCAAAGGAAAACAACAATTAGAATGTGAAATTACCTGAGAAACAAGAAGAAGAAAAACAAACAACAAAAACACTTACTTGTTGATCTTTATAGTGTTTTGAATGATGAGTATTTGGGAAGGAGGTAGAAACTTCGATAATGCTTTGATCATATAGGAAATGCCATCCATGGTGATCTCAATCTCTTTGGACTTCCTGCAAAACAATAACAAGTATGTCAAAAACCAGAATTAAGAAAAGAGAATGAAACCAAAAAAAATTAGAATTTGAGGGCTTTCTTCTTTCAGTTATACATACGAGTAAAGTTAGATGAAGCTTTGATGCAAACAAGAAACTCAGGCACCAACCCCACATGTGTGTTTATATGTGTGCTCCACAATAACATACTTGCTCGGAGAAGCTAAATCATCTACACCTGAATCAAATTCCGGTGAACTCGGATATGATACTAGTTGAGCCTTGAGGAACAATCTCTGATTTTCCAAGGTAGAACCCTACAAAGCAGTAAGAATCTCATTCCATCTTCTGCTTCTGAAGCTGAACCCTTCAAACTAAACAAACAAAACCAAAATGAAATTGAGACCAATGAAACTAAAAAACCTTTTGTAGGAAAAAAATCAAACTTTTTTCTTACCAATTGAGAGGAGAATTATCCGGAGATAGATACAATCCACGACCATAAGAACCATCGTTTCTTAAGTGGCTCGCTAAATCCGTAATCTAGAATCGTTTTAAGCTCTCGTTTCTCAAACGGAGCACCAACCATATTTCACTTTAGCTTCACCATGTTTTCTTCTCCACAGCTTCTTGGAAATCTGAAGGTCTTAAGCTTAGCACGAGATCCAAACAGTTCGGAATCCATTTCTGAGAACCGATACAATCTGAAATCGATCACCGAGACCAGATTTACAATTCCGATAAATAAGATCATGAGCTTTATCTCCTTCAAGCAATTCCACAAGCTCTAGTTGGTCAGCAAAACAAGGTCGAGTTTGATCAGAATGCGAATCACAACTTCCAGATTCCGATATCGTTGATACTTCTTGCTCTGAAGAATCGTAATTAGCTTCAGCCTTCGGCTCTTGAGTAATCCATTTTGAATAAAAAAGGTCTTTAAAAAAATGAAACCTTTAAGCCTTTTGAATGGTTTAGGTGTTCATAAGATAGAGAAAGCAGAAGAACTTGAGCTCCAAGTGCTTTTTATATATAACAACAATGGCAACTAAAAGAACCGCCTTTTGTTTCTGTTACCAGTCTGTTTTGCATTTTTTAAAATATATTTATTTAATAATAATAAAGTTTTAAAACATAAAAATTCAGTCTA
>JAKUCM010004744.1:0-17884 GCA_023374145.1 Lepidium sativum | reverse complement strand
TTTTTCTAATGTAAATTATATCTACTCTAGTGGCAGGCGGTAAATCCACTTAAGGTAACGCATTTGCATAACCTAAGTTCGAATTATCATGCCTATATTATGTAGGAATTTGACTATTAGGCCGGTCAGTTGTGACCCAATATAATCTACCGTTGACAAAAAAAAAAAATTATTTTTTCGCTTTTTTTATAGTGTAACTGGAATTGTAATAGTTTTCCTCATCTAAAATAAAATTACAATTGCAAATGGTATCTACTCTAGTGGCAGAAGGTAAGTTCATTTAAGGCAACACATTTGCATAACCTGAGATCGAGTTCTCATGCCTATATTATGTAGGAATTTGCCTATGAGACTAGACAGTTGTGCCCCAATATAATCTGCCGTTGACAAAAAATAAAAATTACGATTTTTTTTTCTCTTTTTTTCAAAAATATCTTTGAGATAGTTTTTAAAAATTCTACAACTTCAAAATTCACCAACATTCACTTGGTTTATGTAAGCAAACTTGAAATCTCCTGGTTTAAATCAACCCTTAACTGGTTCAACCACTTCACATTTCTCAGCCGGTTAAAGAATTAAATAATCAGAAAACAGTTAGTTTAAAAGCTTGATAAAGAGCATAATACTATTCTTATATTTGACGTTAGTAAATCACGTTTTCAATAAATTCCAAAGTCCACTGTTTATGACTTTGTAGCTTTTAGTTAGTGGACTTAAACATGCATTCACATTGTCACAACTTCTTTAACCGACTCTATATATATTTACAAACATAATTATTAAATTAAAAAACATTAGTCTAACCTCAGATACAGAGTTTTATTATTTAATTAGGAAGTGTCTAACGACCAATCAATATTTAAATACAATTCTTTTTGTAATAAAGATAGAAAGATTAGTTTAACCTCATACAGAGTTTTGTCTTGTAATTAGGAAATGTGTTCCACTAAGAGTTGGATTCATGTGCTTCTTTATTATTTGTCTATATATCATCAATAATATTATCATTAGTTTTTTTTTTCTTCACAATTCCACTTTTTTTAAGTAAAGTCCAAAATATGCAAAAAACTGTTTTATTTCACATGTATTATACTCCAAACTCTCTAACTATATATTTTCTATGCAATTGATATGTATCTTCTAGTCAAGACCGAACTGAACTGAACCAAAAAATCATCAAATTTGGATAAACCAAAATTTTAAATGAAAATAATTATCTAAACTTCTATATAAATTTGTTTCCAACAATTAGATCAAATAAAACTCAAACTATAATCCAAACTATCTTCTAAAATTCTAAACAAAATCACATATATAATTTACTGAATTGAAATTTTGTTGAAAGAGATATCAAATATAAACTTAACTATTTAATTAAATACAATTTTTTCTGTTAAAAGTATTCAAACCAATTTTTTTGTGTGAATCAAACCAAAATTAACTAGAATGTATTCAAGAATTAATTTTGTTAGAAAACTATGCAAAAATACATTTAAATATATCAAAATCTAAAATAATAATTGAAATCAAAAGACTGAATTAGTTTTCAATTATAAAACTTTACCCAAAAGTAAACCGAACACGGACTTTTACAAACCAAATGGTATACAAAACTTTATTTAGAATTATCTGAACCAAATCCTGATTTCATGACCAATTTACGAAGTCATAAATTATTACATTTGTTTAATAAATATAAATTTACATATACTTAAAATCTAAAATATTTCACATAATTGATTTATATTTTTTACTTTTATAAAAAGATTTATACAAACTTGAACCAACAATTTTAAAACCAGTCTTAAACAAGTAGAGACCCGACTCTAAACTCAACTAAGCAGAAAGATAAGTTCTTGCAGAAATTGATAAACTTTACACAAAAAAGTTATACGTAGAGCCTAAAGAGAGTCCATTTATTGGTGGAGTGGTTTATTAAACCCAGAGAGTCAAGTAAGAACACAAAACGAATATTCAATTACCAAACTTTCATTTGGGCAAAACACACAACTCCTGTTTCCTATGCTTCATGCCAAAGTGATTTCTACTCCATGTTTACTGGTGGAGATGCCTGAAAACAACACAATAACTCGAGCTGATCAGCTCAAAGGGTCTCTTTATGATCGGTGTGTGCAGATAAAGAGAAATCAATTGTTACCTTGAATAAAAGATCATGAGCAATAGTGTCCCATGGTAATGATATTGACATTAAGCAGCATTTAAGAGGGAACATCTCATCTTCATCATACGAAGCGGTTGCAGCTGCTATTGCATGTTTAGCTGCGACAGATGCAACAGATGCTGCTTTACGGAAAATGGAGCCAAGATCGATGCTCTTCTTCGAAGACATTGGTGAAACAGGACCTAAAACTACTTGGCTCTGATCTGACAAAAGCAATTTCTAATACAATCATCCCTTAAAGCATACTACGTCTTCAATATGCAATTCAACAAATTTGCTACTCTTATCTTCACGCCACGTTTGTACTTCATAAAATGTATTGTTATGACGTCTACTCTAATAAGACAATCCGACCCAAGGCAGTTGTGATCTAAGACATTAAAATGTTTTTACTTTTTTATCTTCCATGCAATATTACTAACTAAGCTGTAAAACTCATGAAGAAAAAAAAATACTAACAGGAAATTAGTGACCTCAGATTATGTGAAGCCATTCAAGAATAAGAAACGAACAGTACCTATAACCCCAGAAACAGCTACTTCAACTTCTCCACGTCCTCCTGGACCTTTCATATAAAGTCTGTCTGCTTTTCCTGTGTTATGACCAAGTGATAGGAGACTTCCAAACCGATTCCTCCCCCCTGTAATAGAAAAGATAAAGATTAAAAACAAAGGATAAAGCGAGAAAATATCAACTGGCCTAAGTTGACAAAAGCGATAGCAGCCTATATAGACAAGACAAAAGCAATAGCTTCCTCTGGATCAAGTAAATTGAGTATTCTAGCCCTCTTGAGGTTGGATACCGTTTATACAAAACCTCAATTGACCTCTAAATGAACCATATTACTTCCAAAATTTCCAAATTTTCTTTTGAGTAAGCAGTTTATTCGACCAAATGAGCAAAGCATGAATATTAGGACTGCATGTTGCTGAGAGGTTCCATGACATCAATAACCATTAATGGATTTCGTGTGCTAAAGTGAAGGCAATATTGAGAACACGACTCATACTACTAAGGACCCTTGATATATCCGTTCCATCAAATATTTTGGAAGAAATAAAAAAAGACCGAGATCAATAATGATAGTCCTAAGCACTGAATACATAAATGCAAATAACCACCGAAACAGAGCATCATGAGCATGACAACAAACTTGGCTAGAGAATTGAATTAAGATTCTTTGGATGCATAACACATAAAAATGAAACTGTTTAGTGACCTTCATAGGCTTCTCGAACCATTTGATAGCTGACAAACCCAGAAAACAGAGTAACCTGCAACCAAAAGTACCAGCATGTCAATTTTCTTTTCTCACTAGCAATTCACTACCATATAATGTGTCCATAGGCCTTTTACAGACCATACGTGCTTAAATCTAATTGACCTTTTCAAAGGCAAAAATCAGACTTAGTTCATCTGTTCAAGCATCAAACTTAGCATGGATCAGTGAAACTACAGACAGATTCCTTTATATCACTGTGTAAAAGATAAAGCACACATAACTAACTCCTCTCACAGAACAGCTGAACTTCAACAGATCATTTAGATCCTCAAATAACCTTATGTGGACCTAGAATTCATTCAAAGATGTTCACAGATACAGAATATTTCAAGACTTATACAAGGATTCAGTTACAAGAATGGCTAACCCAGGAGCTTGACTACAATACTTAAGACTCGTTGCTCTTAAATCCCTTGAGATGTAAACAGGGTGTCATAGTGTAATCTACAACATAGAGATCTATTGTACAACTCAAGATGAAGGTCATCTTGATAGAAAGCAAGAGTCAAACGTTCAGCCAAAATTATGGGGAATAGATCATGGCCCTCAACTTATACAAAACAGTTATCCTTGCAAAAGAATAATACCTTTAGTTTTTTTGTCTTACACAAAACTTAGAAGAAGGGTGGTCAACATTACCAGTTGCTAAACGAGACCACATCAAGGTATCTCTTTGAAACTCATAGAAGCTGGCAGCTACAGAAAATAGTGAAACATAGATAGGAATAGACTAGACCTTAGGATCTTTCACACTTCTGGGGTCATTATGCGTATTAGAAGCACAGGAATCTTTATCATCTGTACTTGGAAAAGCTGCCCCATCATGAGAATTAAGAAGTACGCAATAGCAATGATCCTTTTCTGTCAGAATCTGCAAACGTCAATGACAAGGGAATGAACAAGGTTGGAAAAGAAACTATGGGCAATATAACAGTTCCATGCATGAACCTAACCATATAACTAAAGTTCTTTATAGGAACCATAAAGCCAAACTCCTCTGCGCATTAAGAAATGAAATAAAGACGAAGACTGGCCAATCCTCTGAAGAAGATAATTTTTGTTTTTGATCTGATCCTCTGAAGAAGATAATTAGAAAGCAGGCACTACACTCAAATAAGGACTTGATATTTATAGCAGCAAAATGTCGTCGAAATATTAATTTCTGGACCCTGTACCAAAAGCCAACTAATGTATCCTACAGGACACAACTATCTAGTTAAGGAGAAACCAAGAATGCATGCATCTTCATTCCAGTGGAAAAGGAGAGTTCACACAAATGTCCTTGAAAACGATTCCCCCAGAGTCGGTTTCATTACAAACAAAATGTCACAACTCCTTAGAATCCATTGATGCCTAAATTTTTGTCAAAGAAATGACTAAAGAATGTAATAGTTCTAAGGACAGTATAAAGAAAGAGAAGAAAATATATACCACAGCATCGAAGGTTGAGTCAAAATCATCTACAGCAAAACAAATTTCTGGGTAGGCAGGTGTCGTTTCCATCTCCTAGGTACACGAAAATGGAAACATTAAACGAAAATTCCAAATGGACAAACATTGCAACGAGAAAAAGCAGCTATATTTACCTTTTTTGAGTCCAGATGAAAATTGACACGACTAGGTGATGCATACACAGTTTTTACAACCTGCACATTAAGAATGTCAGACCAGGGAGTATGATTATAGAATATGGAAACCAACTTGAGTCTTGGGAAGAAATGTTTAGTTTATGTTCGGTCCAACATTCCTGTGGAACGTCCTCTCTTTTTAAACAACAAAACTGGATTAATACTCCGTTTCCTTACCCTTGTTTTAGTATGTTCTTTATATGACAAAGCTGGACTATTCTATATTGAACATCAGAGTACATACCTAGTCTTTGGCTTCAGTTGCCTTTTCATATAGAAAAAAATTAAAGAAGAGCTAACGAGTCAAGGGAAAGTTCATCCAGCATATTAGGGATCTCTAACCTTGTATATGGGAGAGAGTTTTGTATCTTTACTTCCTTGGTACGTCTTAAGGGCCTCATTACTAAAATTACGAAGGAGACACGATTCAGTAAATGAAAAGACAAAAAAACATATAATAAATAGAATATGGACAACAGAAGAAACAGGTCACAAAAACGACTCAAGGCCTAATCACTTAAACGATGAAGAGGGTATCTGAGATTCCAACCTAGTAAATAGGTAGACAGTAATAATCTAGATGCAATAAGATGTGTTTGAAACCAGAAACAGGAAAGATGATAGTGATATCAGCAAAAAAGTATCAACGGAACAAGTAATTTAAGGTATGTGTATGAGACTGATATGAAATTAGTACATGATGCTGCTAACACAGTCTGAAAGTGAATCGATTACCTGCAAATCGCCACTGTTACAGTGAACGCTGTGTGTGCAATCATATTCAAATAAAATGATTTCCTCCAATCAACTTCAGCCAGACTTTCACCAAGCAGCTCATCTAACTGCTTTAAAAGGGAGAAAATATCCATTATCATGTGTTGTAGACAATACATACAAAGTAGAAAAATATATATAAGAATGGATAACTAAGTGTCGAGGGGTTTAACTCCCAAATAAATCATATCAGATTTGGCATGTAGGCCAGCATGAATAATTCCTTACAGAAATACAGGATTAGTGTGGCTGAAGAAGAAAAAAGTTAATGTAACAGAAGTAAATACTTATTTCCGGTACCTTAAGCAAAATTACAATAGAAGACTTTATGAAATAGATATTCTTTTTCGCAATTGAAATGTTCTATTAACAAGAAAAAACCTCATGTGATAAGACCTAACCAGATATCTGTATTGTTTCATACAGTTTTTACCTTAGGTGCCCACCTGCGTACAAAGTAAGGAGCTGGTGCTTCTTCATTTTCAGTCAAACCATATGACTTACAGCTCTGGTAAAAGTAGCAAAACACTCAGCAACGTCAAGAATTACAGTAATACAATCTTCTAGTTTTATGGCTCAGAGATTAGGTACAAGTACATACCAATTTCCTTACAAAGAATAGAAGATCATCATCTTGCCGCCTCCTTGACTCTAAGCAGCGAATAAAGTACACATCAAACACACCGTGCCAGAAATTTGAGTCCATTTCTACATCTGACGCATCTTGCTCATCAAGAGAGTTATTTCCTAACGACTTTGAGTGCTTTTTCACCATACTCAGAATCTCATGCCTGAGAAAACGTAAATTAGACAACATAATCAACTTAAGCCACTCTAGATGAAAAACTTACCCAGATTCTAGATTGGAACATTCTTGCACAAAATCCTCACTTTCTTTATTCTGTGAGTTTGCTTTTGATAGAAGATCGAACCACATATAGAATCCATGCATGGTGAAACTACTCCGAAATCTTAAAATCCAAACAAGCATTTAACGGTGGAAGAACAGAATCCATCAAATGGAAAACTATCTAAGTTCAATATGAGCAATATTAATTGTTCAGAATGATCTCCGAAATTCACACTGCAGATACAACAAATTACATTGAAACTAAGCATAGAACACAGAAGGATCAAAAGCTATATGATCCCGAGTTGGTTACCTAGAAGGAGTCACTTCTCCATCGTTGAGCATTTTCAACCTTCACAGTTTGCAAACCCCGATTCTGCTAAAACCTTCAAGGTTTGCGATAGGGTTGTGTGATCAGAGATTTTTCTCTCCCACTCTGTGTATCGTTTCTAATTTTGCTGAATTCGATGCGAAGAAATCAAAGGAAGCATAAAACTACCGATTTGCTTCGATTAAGAGATAATTAGGTGTTTTAAAAAAAAAGTGATTAATGTAGTATTTTTTTATTGGGAAAAAAAACGAAATTAGAGAACTTCTTCGAGGATCGAATTTAGCCAGAGATATAGAAGCAAATCCTGCAGTGTATAGCAGATAATTATCTAGTTTTTGTTAATTAGGTCTTGGTTTTATGGTCAGTGGCGACCGTGACCAAAACAAAACATATTCATTTCATGGTCGCTGGTTTAACGATCGGTCGCAGCAACCAGTCGCCAATTACCAGTGTGATTACAATTTTCAATAACTGTTTTTATTTAGCGATCTGCGGCGATTAAAATTTAAAATCACTAATTTACTCTCCGCGACTGTGAAACGAGCAAAAAATTATTTTTTTTGGTCCGCGGTCGCAGACCAGCAAACACAAAATCTAGATTTAATTCAGATTTGGTTTGATCAAAAACTCAATTCCGGTTCGGTTTTGATGAATTTACATAACAGTTTTCCATGATGCAGTACATAGATGGAGAGATTATCTCAAGAATCTTATGTATCAATAAATTCAATCTGGACACATTACAAAGCTAAAACTCTAGATTCTTCAGCTCCAACTATAAACTAATAGAACATGTAAAGCTGAAGATCTCATGTCCCTAACAATTCTACTGCTCTAAAAGATCAATCCAATGACTAGAAATGCTGGTTTAAGCTAATAAAAGGACCTCGAACACATCGGTTAAAGACGTGAAGGTACACTGCAAGACACAAAGTGATAATCACTGAAGATTTAGTACCAACATATCCAACTACTTGACGTCCTCTCTCTGCAACTTCTTCATGAATAACATCATAACTCCTTCTAAAGCTTTGTGATGTCTTCAACACTACAAACTCAAGGATTGATCTCATTGTCTCGAGTGTTACTCTTCCAGTAACATCAAACATGAACTTCCTATTGCTTGGTACTGCTAATGTAGTCGAAAGCGCCTCAGCCCATCCGTTTGCTGAATCTTCTTGATTTGATTTCCTTAAGGAAGAATCTGTTTCAGAGTTTGAAGATGGAATGACTTCGTGAGATGTTCTCATGAATGTCTCAAGAGCTCCATTACAGACTGAGACAAGAACATCTCTTGCACCGTCTCGATGTTTTGGATTTGTTAAACCAGAGAATATCTGATCATAAGTATTGATCCCAACAGTCTTCTCAATGTATACTGATACTGCTGAGCTAGTGAATCTCTCAATACAATCTGCTAAAAGCTCTCTACACCTATCATCACTAAGCAAATTCATCCATCTTGGTGTTGTTGTTTTCGAAGAATCATCAATACCATTCTCGATCTCATTAGAGTAAAATCCTAGAACCAGATTCTTAGCAAAGCTACCAACAACAACTGAAACAAAACCAGTTCCTTTCCACTGAGAAAACTCTATCAACAATACTCGAATTCGTAAATTTTCCGAACGTTTTTAGATTCCTGATCCAAATTATACCCACGAAAAACCCCAATCGCTATAGCCTCAGAAACCCTAGCTAAAGAATCAGTGAACTCTTTCGATTTGGTTATCTTCGCAAGCTGTTTCAAGCTATTGGGAATTTCGTCGGAATCAGAATCCAGAAACTCCTTTAAATCTCGAGAAATGACACTAATCGTCTCAGCAGTATCGATTACAAGTTCTGCGAATGAAACAATGCCTTCGAATAGCTTCATAAGATGCTTCGTCTTCCTAGCGATGTATTCAGAATTGTAAACCCGGTAAACTCCATAACTCGAAACACCGAAGACCGCCAATAGAATCAGCCATTTTCTTCTTCCCTGAGAACTTACTTCTCTCAATCGAACAAGGTCCATCAAAACTACACCAAACTGAAACACTATACAGAGAGAGATAAAGATTTAGGGATTACGACGATACGCAAATTGGAGATGGAATTGAAATTGGAGACTGTGAAATTTTCAGTAGAGAAAGTAATGATTTTGATGACCAGATAGAGAGATTAGAAAAGAGACATGGATGAATGTAGAACCAAGAAGTGAGGAACTCGAGAGGTGAGGAGAGAAACAAAGAACATGTTGACGAAGAAGACAGAAATCTTCCGGTTTAGATATTAAATTATTTTGGATTTTTTCCGGTTATGGAAAAACCATTTTTGTTGATTGCATACTGTGTTTTGCTCCTAATTAAATAAATAAAGTATTAAATGATTTGAAATTCTAATAGTCAATCAAATGTATAATTGAACATTTAACTTTTTTTTTAATATGTGTAAAATATTATAGAATGACAAATAATATGAAACATAATAAATATTATATAAAAGTTAGAATTGGAATTGACAGAGGCTAAAATATCTATCAATTAAATGTTATTATCTGTCAAATAAAATTTGATTGTTTTCCTTACAACAAAATAAGAAAAATAACAAAAAAAAATAGAAAAAAATATTTTAATATCCGAAAATGTAATTAACGAAAATGAAAAGTATATCAGTTAATCAATTAAAATAGCTACACGTGTCAAATAATTCTATAACCAAATTAGAAAATAGAAAAAAATATAGGACTTCTTATTATTATTATTTCTTTTTTTATATATATTTTGTTCTACTTTTAGCTACTATTTTTAGTGACTTGCCAATTTGGTTACAAACTTTTTGCTGAAAAATTATTTAACATTTGTTAATTATTGTTAAATAAGTAAAGCTGGGCTTTTTTGTTTTGTATCTCAACTATTACATTAACCTTGGGCCTAAAAGCCCATAAATGAGATCTTAGAAAACCCTAATCTTACACCCACCTATATAAACCATAACTTTGAATAAGCTAGGGTTACTGCTTTAACAATGGCTGAAAGAGGTGGAGAACGCGGCGCAGAGCGTGGCGGTGGTCGTGGTGGTTTCGACCGTGGATTCGGCGGACGTGGACGTGACCGTGGTCCCAGAGGCCGTGGACGACGTGGAGGTCGTCCTGCTGAAGAAGAGAAATGGGTTCCAGTGACCAAGCTTGGTCGTCTTGTGAAGGAAGGTAAAATTCAGAAGTTAGAGCAGATATATCTTCATTCTCTCCCTGTAAAGGGAGTACCAAATCATAGATCTCCTTGTTGGACCTTCACTGAAAGATGAGGTTATGAAGATCATGTCAGTTCAGAAACAAACCAGAGCTGGTCAAAGGACGAGATTCAAGGCCTTCGTTGTGGTTGGAGATAATAATGGACATGTTGGATTGGGAGTGAAGTGTTCTAAGGAAGTTGCGACTGCCATTAGAGGAGCGATTATTTTGGCTAAGCTTTCAGTGGTTCCAGTGAGAAGAGGATATTGGGGGAATAAGATTGGAAAGCCACATACAGTGCCTTGTAAGGTAACTGGGAAATGTGGTTCAGTAACTGTGAGAATGGTACCAGCTCCAAGAGGTGCTGGTATTGTTGCTGCTCGTGTTCCTAAGAAGGTTCTTCAGTTTGCTGGTATTGATGATGTCTTTACTTCTTCTAGAGGTTCCACCAAAACCCTCGGAAACTTTGTCAAGGTCTGATTTTTATTCATTCTTTTTGCATACATTGATGCATTCGTTTATACTTAGCTGAGGAATTATGCAATTGAGCTCTGCTACTACGGATCTAATTGTAGCTCAGTAGGAATTTGTTTTGCATATGCTTAGTTGTATTCTATCTTTGAAGATGATGTGATAAAGACTGTAAATTGTATCTATATGATTCTTAATCGACCTCAATCTGCAGTTCTTTATGTGATTATCGACAATTACTGTCTTTAGATTAGTTTCATTTACTTATTTGAAGTGTTGGCAATTGCACTTTATAGCTATGCATAGATATTTTGATGATCTATCACGTGATTGCTTTATATGATTGATGTTGTTGATTCATTATCTTTAACTCACTGAGTCATGGTTTGATGTTGTTGGTGATGCTAGGCTACATTCGATTGCCTTCAGAAGACATATGGGTTCCTTACACCAGAGTTTTGGAAAGAGACCAGATTTGCTAAATCGCCATACCAAGAGTACACTGATCTCTTGGTTAAACCTCTTCCTGGAACCAAGCTTATCACTGAGGTTGAAGATCAAGCCTAAAACATGCAAGAGATGAGTTTGGTTTTATAAGTTTTGGTTTTTCGCATATATCTTTTCCACCATCAAAAAACTAGGCTTGTTTCTTGGTTTTCTGTTTAAGTTTTTATATTGAAGTTTTGGACGATTATATTTGCTTTAATTAATTAGTGTTTCAAAATTTTTAATGTTTGCTTTAATTAATTAGCAATGGAATTTCCAAAAATGCATGTATATTTCTCAAGCACGCAAGCAAAAAAGCTTAAATTTGTGGGAGGCATGAGCCTTTAACAATGGTTAGGGATTTGGTCAAAAGCAAAAATATTTCAGTTCAGGATAAGCTTTCTATTCATTTTGTTGTCGAATTTCATATCCTTTGCTCGTTTTGTTACCAATTATACACAGTTCCATTTCTTCTTGAAGTAACACTATAAGATGTACATTTTGATCTTAGCAAGAAGATTACTGTACAGATTCTTTGTGGCTTTCCCAACTCTGTTTCGTATAGAGGTTTCTATAGGAATTTCCATTGTGAAGAAGAGGATGGAATATCCAAAAACAATTTAAGTCTACCTTCTTGGACGGAGTATTCCCAGTAACATTGGTTTTGGAGCTGTGCGTGTCCTCGAAGAAAGCTCTTTGTTCTTTAAGCACTGATTTGTTGGAAACTCGGTGATTGAACAAAAGTATAGCATTTTTGTTTTAGTTTTGTTTGTTGAGTTCGATCGTTTTTGGAGACGGATGTTTTGGTGAACAACTGGGACAGGACTTAGCTTCTTGTTCTTGACCATGTTCATTGCCTTGGAAACCCCATAACTCTTTACCTGTTTGATCTCCTTCTGATAAATGAAAAATCTCATTTGTCTTTCTCATTTCATTTGTAATCTGAAGAATCATACACAGACATTGGTTCTGAACACAATACCTGGCTTTAATTTCTCAGCATCTGGTAACTCCTTTTTTGTGAAAGGAGTGCTACTTTCCGCTTTACTTGATGATTTCTGAGTTTCCAATGGAATCTGAGAGTACACGTTATACAACTTTTTATGTAACTCCTCTATCCTTCCTGCCATTTCATCAGCCCTGTCCATATCTATGAGAACCTGAAAAAGAAACCGACTTAATAAGCACTGAGAAGACGCATGAACTACACTAACAACATCAAAGGTCTTGGTTGTGTTTAGTATAGTACCTGAGCAGGTTGTTTGTGGAAAACTGGTGCAAACCTGTGGCGACAATACTCACTAAAAAGCAGAGTGAGAAGAATTAAAGGTATAGTGAAACCCGAAGCAACTGTGGATAGCTTTATTCCGAAAAAACCCAAAGCTATAATCTGTGTCAAGATCAATGAAAATATTGTTGTGTTGTGGAAAATAGGCCAGTATTTTCCACCGCTCTCATATTTTGTAATATACACGTTGAGTATCTGCATATATGAACAACTCTGTCAAGGCTAAGGCTGACTTTCCAAATGCTTCACTATGATATTAAGCAAAAGAGATTAAAGAACGTTTTGTGAAATGCTCACTTACCTGATTTTTGTATATAAGATATGCGAGGAGGAAGTATATCAGCAAGAAGGGTAGTATTAGTGGCGCTATGACTGAATTGGTGAAACCAAGGAGCCCGAATAAAAGCAGCCGAGGAATTTCAGTATGGTACGGGAACCTAAGTGTTTCATATGAGTCATCATTGTTATTGGAAACAACTTTTACTCCCAAATTCCAGAAAAGAGCCATAGGTTGCATTATTTCACAAGCCAAACTGGCCCAACCAGATGTG
Source organism: Lepidium sativum (assembly GCA_023374145.1). NCBI lineage: Eukaryota > Viridiplantae > Streptophyta > Magnoliopsida > Brassicales > Brassicaceae > Lepidium > Lepidium sativum. The sequence continues at coordinate 4,827 of JAKUCM010004744.1, read as the reverse complement.
AAACAATAGGTCATGAAGAATCCAGCCTGCATACGTGGTAATAGCCATATTCAGTATCAACAACACATTTTAACTTTTCCTATTAAAGATGTAACAGTGAAAAGGTAGTCAATCTATAAAGGTCTAAAGCGACCAGAAAAGCTCAATATAAATGCCAATGATACGATCGGAAAAGCTCAATCAGAATGCCAATGATACGAGCTAAACACCTCCAGTCACCTAAATGTTCTCTGGTATACGGTTTATCATGGACCGAGGAGAACACACAAACTGTTCAATTTCCTATGTAACTAAAAACTACACAATCACAAACCAGAAAGATCTTGGCCAAAATGTAACCAAACAAATGTCCAAGTGACTCTAGACATTAGCACATTGGCAACGATTCATATTTTTATATAATTTCCTGAAATGTATAAAAGGACTGGGTAATTTACCTGTGTTGGCACTGCTCTTGCAAGTTGTGCAGGTATGTCTCTGACACTAGAAAATACGTTTATTTGTCTGATAATAGACCCTGATAAAATATTCACGAAGAACACATTCCAAATGGTAAAATATAAGATTTTGATGCACGCACTCTTCTTCCTTATACTCCGTGAAATACATCCCTCCAACGCAGAAAAATACATCATCAATGGTGGAACAGCATAGAAAAATAGAATCAAGATCACACTGGGTAAATACCCTGTGATGACCTGATTTATAAATTTCCTGCAAAATGGTTTGAATGATTGATTAGCTAGATGATAGAAAATTTATTCAAGAAAAAGATGTATAATTTCTCTTAGTTGTAGTTCATTACGGTTTTAATCTTATAAAGAACACTTGTATATCTTATAATGCTACACCAGAGTTCCACCTATTTTTTATTGCCAATTCTTATATCCTGTTCAGATGAACAGATAACCAATAGAAACATAACCACATATATAATATATACATAACAGTTCTTCAGAGCACTCACATCTGCAAAATGCCTCTTAGAAAAGGAAAGGCCTGAGACAGCTGCTCTAGTTGAGTCATCCCTTGAATAAAGGTCACGGGGATAAGAAACACAAACATGAAGGCAACTGCACCAACAAGGGTTGCTAGTTTCCGTATCCAAAGTTGTCGATAAGGAATGTTGAGATTCTTCCAATACACATCATGGGGTTCTGGAGCTAAGTCTGACACCCATAACATAGGATTTGATGTTTGTAGAACATCAGAAACAACCAGAGCATCATAGCGTGTCTTAAAAAACACAAAAGCAGCTGGACGTTCCTGCAAATATGAGCATAAGATTTTGTGGCTTTAATAACTATTCCATATTGTGACTATTTGGAACTAAGCACGGCTACTTTTATGCGCTACTACAGAAGTGCTAATCATAATGGACGAGAATATAGTATATGGTAAAATCATTATAACATTTTAGAACCAAAATAATAAATTTTAGTCTCTGTAGTGTCAGATAATCGAACTGCCACTTCCAAATTTCAATATGTATCCCCATAAAGGTTTAACAAATCTATATCTATCAGGATCAGGTGAAAAAGCTGAGTATACATGCAGTGGAAACTTCTAAATTAGTGCGCTTTATTAGCTAAAATAAATGCTCTCTACAGATAAGAAGAAACAACAGAAAAAAAAAATATCCACATCCTATGCCTAGATCAACAAAAGTTAGAAAAAATTCCTTACTTGCTCTGTGGTAGTCATAGTCAACTCGCCAAGCTCCATTCCTTTCACACTGTCAGCCTCATTCGGTAAGATATGAAAAGAATTTGTGGCTGTAGGTGCTCCACAAAAGGTGCATTGTGTCAAACTGGGTTTACAGTTGATTTCAGGAGCAGCGTGTTTTAGAGTCTGGCACATCCTCTCTGCGTCACGCTGAAAACAGAAATTGTGATATCAAAAGGTCAAACTTATCCTCTGACACAGATCATTGAATCTCAAGTATTCTATCACAAGCACACACCATCCACATTATTTACCCAGTTATTAACTGCTGATGCAACATACTGACTACTAACCAGTGAGAAACTGATGCTAAATAGTGAAAAAACCACAACATCAGAAATCATATGCTATGAATAGAAGCGCTATATAGATAAGATACAAACAGAGTCCCTCTAGAAGATCCTTTTATACTCCACAAATATGCATATAAACTGCATCTACTGTTCTATGTAATGTCATCAATCTCTACATGTATTGATCAAAATAAATAACCATTCATAAAACCCAAGCAGCACAAAATACTTCAGAACCATGAAAATTTACACCAACAGCAAAAGCTATCACTAAAATGAGAATTGAAAGAAGGAGAAACACTTAAAGCTAGTTAAATGTTCAAATCAATTTCACAAACATAAAATTGTTTTTTCTAAAAATTCTAGGTGACAGTTTAAATTGTTCAAACCAAGAGGAAGCTGGACTGAAAAGATGATTAGTTTAAATCTACACATACAACAAAGAAAAAGACCACTGACTGGTCCCATAAGAATGTGTACCAGCAGTTTCTGAATGATCCCATTATGGTAAACCATTTGGTGGGACACATAGCTTGATGAATAGTAATTTGTGAAGAATTTGCTCAATGTGTCGCTGTAAGATTGCTCAGGAGACCAAGGAATAGCACGGATAAGAACTGTGAATTGACTTGGCTTAGAAGCAGATCCAGAAATATGTCCAAGCCTCATTTTGGCTATGGTCCTATACTCCTACAGTAAGAAAATGTTTAAAGGCAGAAAAAAAAATTGGAAGAAGATAACATGGAGGAACAAAGAGTAAGTGATGAAGTATGCATGAGAAAAACTTAGGTATGAGATACTCACAAAGTAGAGAAGAAGACATGCTGCTGAGGTTATAATGTACAGTGCAAGACAATGAACCCACAGCCTGAAAGTTATAAGCAAATAATTCGTCAAAGAGAAGGTAGAAAGGAAAGCTACAGATATGAAAAAGCAATATCACTTTTACCATTTTGAACCTTCTTTGATATTTTCAATTGTGAACACTGAGGATGACTCCAAATGAATTTCCTTATGCACCATAGGTTGGCCATAATAATTGACAGGTAGCACAAAGGCAATGCAAACGACAGCAGTTACAAAGAAAATACGCATACTGAAAAAAACGTAATTTTAGTTGTGAGGGTTATGAAGAACAGAAGAAAAGAAAACAGTAGAAAGCAGAACAAAAAATAAATTAAAGCATTTGGGAAAGTTTTTCACTAACCTGAAAACGACCATCCTGAGGAAAACCACAGCGTCGAGACCAGCAGCAGCTAATAACTCATCTTCACTAGTTTCCCATGCTTTCACCAGCCAACTTGGAGAAGGCACAAACCTCTCATACCAAAAAGGATCATAACGTCTAGCCCCTCCGGCAACAAGCCTTCGGCCAAAATAGACACAGTAATTTGATGGTTGTTTCCTAAGTATGGAATAAAGTGACAGAAGTACTATGCATGTCAAAATATTAATTCCAGCAGATGTAAGAAGAGCTGATATCTCCATCTCACACTCAGTTCCACCCCCTCACTAAAAAATGCAGATAGAGTAGAACTTCATCAGCTTATTAAGTTGATGCAAACAAGGAGATGGCCAACCCAAAGAATAGTGGTGGATATCAGATCTCCTAAAGAACTGTAACGAAAAAAACACCAGAGACAATTCAGAATATAAGATCGTAGAAACTTCTTTCCCTATGAAACTATGGCTCACAAAAATGGGGATCGAGACTACATTTGGTCTCATTTCATTCGCTACTACTAACTTCCGCTCATGTGAAGAAGAAAGATTTGATCGAAATTGCTCACGGGATTTCGCAGAGTAAGGTTAATTTTGTGTGGATTGTTCGGCCTGACATTGTTAGCTCCGACAAGAACAATCCTTTAGGAAGATAAGTTGGTTAAACCAACAAAATGCATTCAGATACCGATCTTAAGTTATTAATTCGATTTCCCCAACACTGTAGATGATTATACTAAACTTCCTTCCGTTGTGAGAAAAGAAATCTACCTTCTCTTCTGATTATGGCTTAAACTTCAAAGTGGTATTACGGAAGAAGAAACATTGAAATCTAGAACACACATTGAATAAGAGAACCATATTCCACTAACTCCCGATAACAAAAACACCGATTACGATTCCCAAGAAGAATGCAATACACAGATCGAAAAAGGAAACGAGGGAAATCAAATGAAATCCATCAAATCAAAATCACAGAAAGAATACGAAGTAAAACAACGTAAGAACCAAAAAATAAGAGAAATCAACACGACTTACAAGAAGAAACGCCAGAACTTTGCTTTGACTTCAGAAAATTCAATTGCGCAAAGAACCAGAAGATTCAGAAACCCTATGAATTCGCGGAGAAGAAGAGAAGAGAAACAAAACAAAAAAATATAAAATATAAAAAATATTTAAAAATTAAAAAAAAAAATGAGACACCAAATTGCTTTGCAATTCCAACCCGCGAAGAGTTCGCGTTCGAGTTCATAACATGCAAATAATTAAAAATAATAAAACAAGACGTTAATTAAAAAATAAAATAAATAAGATTAGGTGAATATGCCACGTGTGTGGCCAGTAAGGCTAAAGCGACGATACGCCACGTGTCAGGTAGTTTCGATACTATGTGAGAGTGACTACTTTATGGAGGAATAGATTATGACCATTGTATTCGAGAATTTGGATAAGATAATGACACGTGTGAGTTAAGATTTGTCTCCCAACATTCTTGTTAGTTAAAACAGTTATGACTATGTAAAAAAAAGATTGGTTAAGCAGGAATCATGGATTGACTTCAATGCGTTTCTTGTTGTACTAAATTATG
>JAKUCM010004743.1:0-71345 GCA_023374145.1 Lepidium sativum | reverse complement strand
AAGAACGAAAGCCATAAAACCCATGGTTTTCAATATTTGCGGTTTGAACTAAGTTTAAAATGCGTGAACCATGGTTACATTCAATTTATTATTTTGAATTAAAGTGTTTTAAAATCATGTTGAACCCATCTCTTTAACATTGTAAAATCTTGAACCGAGTTGTGTTTTCTCTAAAACTCTCGGTTTGTGTTTTTGAAAAATGTTGAATCGTGTTTGTTTCCACGTTTTTGTGTGAGTTTTTGTGTCTAACCTCTATGTTGTAGCTAGGTTAATTCCACGAGGGAGTAAAGCCAGCTGTGATGGAGGGAAAGGCGAAGCAAAACCTAAACATGTTGTCATGTTTGGCGGCTCACTTGCTTGGAGTGTTAGAACCAATGGTCTCAGCTCGTGTGGAGTCTGATGGAAGGTGTTGAATCAGCTCATGAGCAAAGAAGTGTGTCCTCATGTGTGTGGTGGAATACATGTTCTTGAAAGGTGTTCTTGTTCTTGAAAACCCCGAGCCACTTATGGAGCAAACAAAGGATATCTCTAAAACCTCCTCTATTTATTCCGTTAAATCTGTTTTGCTTGTCTTTACTTGCGTAGTTACTCATATCCAATAGTTGGTTTCATTCACATCTTGGAGCCTTCAATGTCAAATGCTTTAAAATCTCTTATATCTTGTGTGAAGGTGTAATTCGAATCTTTGCTTGAGTGTTCCCAAGAGGCGATGGATGGAAATGAGCAAGCTATTGAATATTGAAATAGTGTCAAGGAAGTCAATTATGGTGATGGTCTTGGTATGGAGAGGACCAAGTCATTGCAAATCGTGTAGTGATGATGTTGGCATAAAAAGGGACCAAATCATTGCTCTTGGTTGAGGATGATCTTGATGTTATTGATTCAAGTTATTGCAACCGTGTGGAAGAGGTAGAAGAGTATAACTAAAAGAAGCTCCATAGTGTTGGTAGATTGATGGAATGGCTTCTCAAGTGTGTTGATGAAGCGGATCCTTGTGTGGAGTTCAAATGAACTCAAATATATTCTTCATGAAGAGTCTTTACCAAAAGCTTGTGCCACAGGTTTGGTAGCCAAGGTATTACAACTCAAATAAATATTCTCCTTTGGTATTGATCTCAGTTTTCCTGTTTGTTGTCCTAGCTAGGAGTGGATTTTGAAAGCATTCAAAATAGTTAAGGAATGAGAAGCTTTGGATTATGTCAAAATCCATGAAATTAAGGCTTAGAGATGCATGTGATTTCACGGATAATCTCTTGGTCATCTCCCCTAAAGCTTGTACAGATAAGTTGTGGAGAAAAATGGTTCACACTAAAACTTGTGAATGAAGTCTAAGGTGTGATGGAAGTGTTAAGATGTGGCGTGTGCAAGAAGATTCTTCAATGTCTTAAGCTACAAGTATGCAAGGCGCAAAAGAACTAAACGTGTAGTGTTCATGAAGAACACTAAAGAGTGTTAGTTGGAGTCCAAGACGCTAAGAGTGATGGAACCATTCCTACTAAAAAGGGGGATTAAAAGACCCAAAGGAGGTCCAAGGAGTCACAAGGCTAGGAAATATCAAGAAAAAGCCAAATGAATGCATTGACAATGCATATTGGAAAAGTCAACCATTTGGACCGGAAATTCAACGGTTGTGATGTGTGGAGCACGATACAGCCATCGGGCCGAGAGGCATATATCACGGGTAAATAATTGCACGTACCACAGGTCGAGAATTTTACGTACCATGTGTCGAAGGCGAACGTACCACAGGTCGATAATTTCATGTTTTGCGGGTCGAAGGCCAACGTACCGTGGGTCGAAGGCGAACGTACCGCAGGTCAAGGAAGTCATGTACCACGGGTCGAAGGATAACATACCGCCAGTTAGGAGGCCATGTACCATGGGTCATGACCCCATGTACCGCAGTATTAACGTCCGAGAAAAAAGTTAACGTTTTGAATTTTTAAAAATTTTGACCTGGATTGATTTCAAGCCATTTTCAAGAGGGTTGCAAGTCATGGAAGAGCAACCCCGTAAATATTTGACCATTGATGTGGGAATATCTCATGATTACATGATCCAATTCAGTGAAATGGACATGTAAAGATATGTAACTTAACTTTGTCAATTTGGTTTACCAACTAGTGTTGTGTCTTTTTGGAGTATTACCATAGGTAAAGTGATCCATGATATCCTAAAGAGCTGAAGCTAAGGGAGTACCAAATAATATTTGATGAAGGTGGAACCATTGAAGATTGTTCCCTAAGAAGTGTTAACAGCGAGGGGGAGCCTTTCAAAGTATGTTTGTCGCTTACAAGTTTGGCCATTGGTGTTCCTTGCAGCTCAAGCTTGAGGGGGGAGTATTAGAGAGAATGAAGTCAAGGCCAAAGCAAGGCCAAAGGACTTCATGGTGGTTCAATTCAAGTATTTGATGAAGGAGGATCAAACTCAAGTGTCTGAGTTTGGCTTAGCCTCTTGGACTTGATATATCCAAGTTGTGACCATGATCCATACTCTTTTTCCCTTAGTTGGTTTTATCCAATTTGGTTTTCCATTAGGATTTTTAATGAGGTGGAGAGTTACAACTTCAAACTTGACCTTAATGAATCACATTGCGGATTCAAGCTTGAGGGGGAGTGTTAAACTTAAGCAATTAAGTGTTACACGAAGAAGAGGAAGTATTCGAAGTTAAGTGGCTTGCAAGGCAAGATGATTTGAACTCAAGAGTGAAGTGTGAGGCAAGTAAAGGATCACCTTGAATGATAAACAAGACATGATCCATATGAAGCAAGGACAGAGCTATTAAGATAAAGAGTTGCAAAGAAACAATGAAGAAACTGAATGGAGTTAGCAAAGAAATGATGAAGGCATTTTGTTAAGAGAGAAGCTTATAGTTTGGAACCAACTAGCAAAAGTCACATGCTCATTCTATGACCATATAACCGTTGGAGCTTAATGGGAGCCTCATTCCCTCCTTTGTTGCTAAGTTTGAATATGTTACCATTTTGGGTAATTTTTGTCATTCCTACCTAGCTTTTGTGTATAAATAGGACCTCATGTAACACATTATAAACTAAGAAAGAATATACTCATTTTCTTCATAATCTCTCTCAAAATCTCTTAATCTCTCACGCTCTTATAAAACCCTTATAAATCTCCAAATTTCTCATTATCCAATTATATTTCCGCAAGTTCTAACAGAAAATCGAAATCAGTACCCGAGGTATCGAAGAAGCTTGAAGCCAAGTCGAGTTATAAGAAGCTTGAAGCTAAATCCAGTCATAAGATAGGTCTCAGCTGGAGACTCTATGGTGTACTGGTTCATGGTTAGAACCGTTGAGGAGAGCCGTTTTATCGGAGTCTTTGGGTATAACTTCCTCAATCTCCGATACTGTCAAAGTAATCGGCCAAAATTGCTCCGGCTGCTGAATTTGAAGATGCAATTGCATCTTCTTAGATTCTGAGATTCGTCGTTTCTTTCAAGTTTTTGTGATGGTTTGTCTCTAGAATTTAAAAAATTTCTGTTATCTTTCGATTTTTGCGCTTTTCGTTTCCTTCTCCGGGAGGAAACAATATGTAGATTTATAACCAGAAATTTGATACAACACGACGTCGCTCTCTTGTACATCTAATTGATTAACCTTTTTACTTTTTTAGTATGTAATGAAGTGTAATTAAAAGAGAATCAGATTGTTAAATACCAAATATTAATGAGTTCTTTAATGGCGTGTTGTGATATACTTTAATGTTAAAATTAATGGAGAGTCCATCGTTACTAGTATGTGGAAAATATCAACAAATCAAACTCTTTTTTTTATTGGCATGAATCTTTCTTTATTTATCGGTCTTCCTCACCTGTAGCAAAATGTCATTCCATGTATCGATAGGGCAGGCACCAATGAATACATTCATTGCTTTTAGTCACTTCTGCTTTTTGTAGACGGCCATATCTCCCTGGATGCCCATCTGGTGGCAGTAGCATTGCATGTGTCGTGTCCATTAATTTCAGTCTCAAACACTTTGTGTTCTTCCCTTCTTTTTCTGCTTCTCTCAATTCCTCCAGTTGAATGTCGCGAACCTTGAGATCTATTCCTTCAGATATATTCTCATTTCTTTTGTAAGGTTGTATCCTTACACAGTCCCCTCCTTCGTTCCAAGGTCCACCTTCGAAATGTTGAGGTGAAAAACTCCTCAAAATTGCTAGACCCTTGAAATTTTGGACTATAGCTTTTAAAGATATTCTTAAGGCCTTTCTGTATCCATAGTACAAAGGCAATTCTGTTGTTTTTGATAACGCACAATACTGGCAACCGGAGATTTGTTGGTTTTCATAGAAATATATTGGCCGGTAAAACCAGTACCCAGATAATATGACCAGATAGTCGAGTTGATCGAGCTGACTCATCCACTTAGTGTCATACTCGTCGAGATACAAGCTGAAAAAGTTGGACTTTGGATCTAGAGGGTCAGGTTTAGTAGACTTCACTAGAAATGGTGACCACATGGCACTAAGAGTGAACTTATAGGATGTGTAGTTCCATACTTGGATATCTCTATCCGGTGAAGGAGAAATGTCTTCAGCATATTCTACCTACAAGGAAATCAAAAACAAAGAAGTCAACACATAGAGAGATGTTGGTTACTTTGGTGATCATTGAGAGTTAGCTTGGATCTATACCCTAGAGAGAAGGCACAAGAGAGATTGGAGTTAATTTCTACTAATGGGAATCACCAACAAACCTCATGGCTTTCCCTCTAACCGATTCCAAGAACTCTTGAGGATCAAAGATGGGGAGTTCGCAGCCGTCTGGCTTCCACCTCCATCTCATGAACCCGGTGTCTGGTCTTCCATACTTCATGCAGTTCTGATGCTCATGTATTGCCCAACACGTCGTGTTAGTGTAGTATGGAGCTTCTTCGTTGGGTACTCATTCTCCATTGAAAAGATCACATTTTTGCTTATCACCTTTGTTCCGTGTCTATGATGGTAATGTGGTGACTGGGGATGAATGATCATGAGATGATGGAACATGACCGGATGAAGAATTCCGATGGCTAAAAGACGTATGCTTGGATGAAGAAGTATGTTGTTTTACAGGCGTATAATTTGTTAGAGAAGCAACGAGACTATTCTGGGGTTTAGGAATCTCGTGGAAAAAAGATTTATGATTTCTTGTTGGCTTATAGTCGTATGGAGCTGAAGAGGGACAATTATCAGGGGAAAAAGGAATCTTATTTGGTGAAGACTTCAGATGACTAAGACGTGTATGGTTGAGTGCAGGGGAAGGATCAACCTCAAATGAGCTTGGTTTAGGTAAGATTGGATCGACAAAAAGAGAATATAAAGTAGGGAATATTGCCAGGAGACATAGAAGAAATACAAATGTAACAGCAACTTGTTGTGTCTTTTGTAGGATTGCAAACAAACGAAGCCCCATTATTTCCTTCAATACAATGGTTGTACGGCTTATCATAAATATGGTACGAATGATGAGAAATGGTGAGGTCGTGGTCATCCAACAACTAAGAAAACATCTGACCATAATTAAAAATTCAATCAAGTAGAAACTAATTGTGACAGATAGCATTGAATTCTATCTAGATAAGCATCCTAACAATTTTAAACTTATTGAAAGTAAACTTCTTTATCAAAGCAATTAAATATAATGTTATGACCATCTCCAATAATAAGAATCCCAAATGGGGTTCTTATTGTGTTTTTAATATTAAAAATATGTTAAGAACATTTTTATATGAGAATTTATATTTTTCGAGGTCTAATGATAGAACCTCCGTTGAGATTCTTAATTTTTTCTTAATGTTAAATTTACACACTAAATTTATATATAACATATTATTTTCATTATTCAAATTTAAAACATACAAAACCATGCTAAATTTTTTAATGATTACTTATTGTCTTGATTTGTGCCAAATTTTCGCCAGATATGTTCAACCAAATCAGCTTATAATCAAGCTTGCAAAACTCCAAAAGCACGCTCCACATCTTTACGGGTTGCTTCTTGATGCGTAGAAAATAGTGATGCTTTTGGACCTTGCGGCATAGAAAATTGATTGTATAAATGTTTCCCAATTAGGATATATTCAATTTGTGACATATTTTATCAAATGATACTCGTGTCCATTGACGAGGTAGTTTACTTTTCAAAGCTCGACCTTGAAAAACCCTATCAAAAACTGGTGAGCGATCAAGAACATTAATATCGTTTAAAGTACCTGGAGGGTCGAAAAAAACATGGCATATTCAAAGATCTTTCGAAGCAATAGTCTCTAAAACGATTGTCGGTTTTCCGGATCCACGTGTATATTGCCCTTTCCAAGCGGTGGAGAAATTTTTCCACTTCCAATGCATACAATCGATGCTACCTATCATACCAGAAAATCCGCAGATCTCTCCAATATCAAGTAGTCGTTTAAGATCTTCGAGTGTGGATCATTGTAGGTACTCATCTCTGAATAAATATATGATTACATCAACAAAATATTCAAACATGAAATCGCAGTACCCTCACCAAGTCGAAGATATTCGTCAACCGCATCAGCAACACAACCATATGCCATTATTCAAATTGATGCAGTAATTTTTGGAGTGTAGAGAGGCCGCACCTTCCAATAGCATATGTTCTTTGCTAGAAAAATGAAACTTCATTAGAGAGTCTATCAATAATACGAATGAAAAAGTGTTTGTTCTATCTAAAAAGACGTTGAAATATATTATGTGGGTATGTTGCGGTATCTGAAAATTAATCGTTTCACAAGCGGATGTGCCATTGTTCTCGATTTCTTTCAATATACACTCATTTTTTTATCGTTCTCGATCACCTTGAGTGATGAATAGATTTTCGAAACCTTGATCAAAAAATTGGTCAAATTTTTCATCCATTGTGTCATCACTATTATTGTTGGAAGATGATGCCATGATTTAGAAATGATAGTATATCACTACAAGAAAACATGCCTTTTGCGATGGAAATTTGCGATGCCAAAAGGGTGTCGCAAAATTGCTTTGGCTTTGCTACGTTCTTGCGATGCCAAAATCTGCATTGCAAGAGTGTAGCAAATATACGACGCCGATAAAACGTCGCAAGTTTGCGGTGCTTTTGCGATTCTTATACGACGTTCTTACAACACCGCTAAATATGTCGCAAACTCGCGACGTTCTTACGAGACCAAATTTCTTTTGCAATTTTGCGACATCTTTGCGTTGGTTTTGCGTTTGACATTTGCGACATCACAATTCCGTAGCAGAATTTCTGTTTTTCCTTATATATATATCCCGACATGAGAATGTATTTGACACCAAACCAGAAGTAATAAGAGAGAGAAACTAGTGAGAGAAAATTTTGTTTGCCAAATAAAGTTCATTTCATTATATATCTTGATAAAAAATGACGTCGGAACATGAAGTGTTCACTTTACAACGATGGATGTATAATCAAAGGGGTATGGAGACCAGAGAAGTGACAAAGGAGTTCCGAGATGGGTTGCGGGCATTTATAAATCAGACGGCAAATAACCCACATACTCCAAATGACGGTAACATATTTTTTCCATGTATAAAGTGTGGGATCAAGAAATATTTGAATATCTATATGGTCAAAAGACACGTTTATAATAGAGGATTTACTCCAAACTATTATCTCTGGTTTTCTCATGGGGAGGGGTATAGTTTGGGTGCTGGAAGTAGTAATACGGGTGCTTGTGTTAATGATCAAGCTAGCTATGATTATGCTAATAACAACTATGGTGGTAGTATGTTTGAAAACTATGCTCATCTACAAGGAAATATGTATCATGATATGGTTACAGATGCATATCATGGTAATATTCCCGGTGTCGTTGAAAATATTATTGAAAAACCTAATGCGGAAGCAAAACAATTTTATGATATGCTAGATGCTGCAAATCAACCCACCTATGAGGGATGTAGAGATGGTCTATCTAAACTGTTATTAGCATCTAGGTTGATGTCTATTAAAAGTGAAGGAAACATAAGTAAGAGAAGTATGAATCGATTTGCTGATGTGCTTAAAGAGTATTTGCCAGAAGATAATAATTCTGCTGAGAGTTATTATGAAATGCAGAAGGTGTTTGCGGGTCTAGGATTACCATCAGAAATGATTGATGTTTGTAGTGAAAATTGCATGATTGTTTGGAAAGATGATGATAAGTTGCAGGAATGTCGTTTTTGTGGAAAGCCAAGATACGTGCAACAAAGGGAAGGACGCGTGTCCCATACAAACGTATGTGGTACCTTCCAATAACTGATAGATTGATGAGGAGGTTACACATCCGTCAGATGCAAAGGCTTGGAAACATTTTTCAAACGGTACATTCTGACTTCGCTAAAGAGTCTAGGAATGTATATCTAGGTTTATGCACTGATGGATTTAGTCCATTTGGTTTATCTTGTAAACAATGTTCTCTATGGTTTGTCATATTGACACTATATAATCTTCCACTGGATATGTGAATGCGAAGCAAATTTTTGTTTATGACTATTCTAGGGCCAGGTTTTAGTGATCCTAAGCGTTCTCTCGATATGTTCCTCTAACCTCTTATTCACGAGCTGAAATAGTTATAGTATAGGGGTATTTGCACCTTCGATTACTCACAGAAGCAGAATTTCAACATGCTCACAGTTTTATTGTGGAAAATAAGTGACTTCCCGGTGTATTGAATGTTATCGGGATGGACGACACATGGAAGATTATCTTGTCATGTTAGGTTTTTAAGCAATTCAACAATTATCAATTGACTAATCTAGCAATAACCCTAAGCTCTATATCTTGTATTAACTTAATTGAATCTGAAAAATAGGGAACTCGATTACACCTGAAGTTTGATTGGTGCAGCGGAGATAAGATCAGATATAAGATCAGCAAGTGCTCCAAGTGTAGCACCTATATTGATAGTCCACACGCTTGCAAGTAGGAGAGAAGTCTGCTAGAACTTTGTGTGCAATTCTCTTAGGGTTTCGACTTGTGCAATCAGCGGCTAGGGTTTCTCCTCATATCAAAAATGTACCCTATATCATATATATAGAGAGTTTAAGTTAACCTAATTAATTCCTAGTTGAATTAGGATTAATTTAGGCCCAGCCCAAAACACATAATGAATTCCTAGTTGAATTAGGATTAATTTAGGTCTGGTCCAAAACACATGTTCTCATCCGAAACCATGTATTATAACGCTCAAGTCATGAATCATTCCTATAATAATCATTCCCTATTGAATTGTCTCCATTTGCTTAGGTGTGTCACCCAATAGGATCATATAGTACTAGCAGTGAGTATCTCAACTCACAGATTATAAGTGGACTCTAGCAAGCCATTACAACCCGTAGTACCATATGACTTTGTCTAATCTGGATGTTAGATACGACCACACGAGTAAGTACAAATGATTGCAGGACATTCCCAACAATCTTCCACTTGTACTAGAATCATATATTTAGAAAATCCCTTTGTTTGCATATCTCTATCTGTTCTAAGGCAAGAGTTCGTGTCATCCTTATTTTAATGAGCCAGATCAATGTTCATCGAACTTGAATTTGTACTAATATAGCAAATAAGCGTCTTTCACCTTGTTTGAGCATGGCTATGCATTTTACAGTATCAAATCTTTTCAAGGGCCTTTCTCCCGTATATAGGAGGGAAAAATTCCATCTTGTTCCATCCTCTGTTCCTTTCTCACATTTCATGATATGTCCGACAAATTCCTTTATAACCACCAGTTACAGTTGACGTTTGAAATTTTCAAAACACACCAATTCATGTGCAAGAAAACAGCATGAACTCAGGTCTAAGGACTATGATCTATAGTCGTATGAGAATCTCTTATGACAATCATTATACGATCTCGTATAGTTCTCATAGTGGGTCATTTTCGATGCTATGTTCATGTGACACACATCTATGTGATTGACTTGATACTTATTATCAATGACTCCATGAAACTTAGTCATCAGTCACCTCACATACTAGTCTATCTCGTTATTAGTATCTAACTTTAATAACCATTGATTAGGGAATGAAATAATTTATGCATTTTACACCTATAGGGTTTCATGACCAAGTCCTCAACTTGATGACCTATAAGAATGTCATGATTATTTCGGGATAAATATTTAATACAAGTATTAAATAGAAATGAAATAATTTCTTTAAAACATAACCAAAGTATGTTTACATAATAACATAAATCTATTATAACTCCCACTGGAACTAAGATTACATCTTAAGATACCTAAGGACTATACCATTGGCATGATACTCATGCTTAGTCCGTGAAAGTACTTTCGTCAAAGGACCAGCGACGTTCTCTTCGCTTGAAACTCGGTTGATCTTCACGTCTTCTCTTTCAACAATATCTCTAATCAGATGATATCTCCTCTCTATATGCTTGGATCTCTGGTGCGATCTGGGCTCCTTTGCCTGTGCAATGGCTTCATTGTTATCACAATACAGCGCCACCGGCTTAGCAATACTCGGAATCACACCAAGTTTAGAGATGAACTTCTTTATCCAAACAGTTTCCTTCGCAGCTTCAAAAGCAGCGATATATTCAGCTTCAGTAGTGGAGTCAGCTATGGTGCTTTGCTTGGAACTCTTCCAACCAACTGCACCGCCATTCAGACATAAGACGTAACCGGACTGAGATCAGGAATCATCCTTATCCGTCTGATAGCTTGCATCTGTGAATCCACTAATAACCAACTTCTCACTTTCTCCATACACCAAGAACATATCCTTAGTATTCCTCAAATATTTGAGGATTTTCTTGACGGCAGTCCAGTGAGTCTCACCTGGATTTGATTGGTACCTGCTTGTCATACTTAATGCATAAGCAACGTCTGTACGAGTACAAATCATAGCGTACATGATGGATCCTATTGTGGAAGCATAGGGAATCCTACTCATGCGTTTTCGCTCAGCAGGTGTCTTAGGACACCCCGTCTTGCTTAGAACCATGCCATGAGACATTGGTAAGAAGCCCTTCTTGGAATCATGCATACTGAATCTGCTCAAGACCTTATCTATGTAAGTGTCTTGACACAATCCAATCAGCCTTTTAGGTCTATCTCGATAGATCCTGATTCCAGGAATATAGGCGGCTTCCCCATATCCTTCATCGAGAAACATTTTCCAAGCCAAGCCTTAACAGACTTCAGCAACAGAATCTCATTTCCGATAAGTAAGATATCATCCACGTACAACACAAGAAACGCAATTGCGCTCCCACTAAACTTCTTGTATACGCATCTTTCTTCTTCGTTCCTGATGAAGCCAAATTATTTGACTGCTTCATCGAAACAAAGATTCCAACTACGTGATGCTTGCTTTAATCCATAAATGGATTTGTGAACTTTGCACACTTTCCCATCAATTTTAGGATCAACGAAACCCTCGGGTTGTGTCATATACACATCCTCTTCCAGAATACCATTCATGAACGCGGTTTTGGCATCCATCTGCCAAATCTCATAATCATAATGACCAGCAGTCGCTAGGAGAATCCAAATATACTTAAGCATAGCTACTGGAGAGTAGGTTTCATCATAGTCAACACTGTGGACTTTATTGAAACCCTTAGCTACCAGTCTAGCTTTATAAAACTGTATGTTACCATCCACATCAATTTTCTTCTTGAAAACCCAGTTAGACTCGATTGCTTTCGCACCATGAGTTAAATCGACCAACGACCAAACTTGGTTTTCTAACATGGATTCCATTTCGGATTGTGTGGCCTTTAACCACTTTTTGAGTCAGGGCCCATCATTGCTTCTTTGAAGTTTGCAGGTTCATCGTTGTC
This sequence comes from Lepidium sativum, assembly GCA_023374145.1. NCBI lineage: Eukaryota > Viridiplantae > Streptophyta > Magnoliopsida > Brassicales > Brassicaceae > Lepidium > Lepidium sativum. Next base: position 59,531 of record JAKUCM010004743.1, on the reverse strand, counting down.
AATGATCAACAAATCATGTCCTTCAGTCACGAACAATCCCATATATCTTCCGGGTCCATGACAGATTCTACCGGATCTGTGAACTTCAGGCTCTACAGGTGTTGATTCGACAACATCTTACGAGTCTAACTGCTGCTCTTCCTGTACGGATTGATCAGCTTCCTGTAGCTCTCGAATTTCTTCGAGTTGTACTTTACTCCCACTGTTTTTCTTAGAAAGAAACTCTCTCTCAAGAAAAAACCATGTCGAGCAACAAAAACTTTGTTTTCGGTTCGGTTGTAGAAATAGTACGCCTTGGCTTTCTTTGGATAACCAACTAAGAAGCATTTATCTGATTTTGGTGCAAGTTTATCGGATATTAATCGTTTCACATAAACCTCACATCCCCAAATCTTGAGGAAAGACAGATTGGGAATTTTTCCCGTCCACATCTCATATGGTGTCTTTGCCACTGATTTTGATGGCACTCTATTCAGCGTAAACACATAAGTTTCTAGAGCATATCCCCAAAAAGATAATGGAAGATCAGTGTGACTCATAATTGATCGAACTATGTCAAGTAATATTCGATTCCTCCTCTCAGACACACCATTCCATTGTGGTGTTCCAGGTGGAGTGAGTTGTGAAATAATTCCACAATCTCTCAGATGGTCGTTGAACTCTTAAATTAAGTATTCACCTCCTCGATCAGATCGAAGAACCTTAATACTCTTGCCAAGTTGATTATGTACATCATTTTGGAACTCTTTGTACTTTTCAAAAGATTCTGATTTATGTCTCATTAAATAGACATAACCGTATCTACTGAAGTCATCAATAAATGTAATGAAGTAGTTGAAATTTCCTCTCGCACTTGGGCTCATCGGACCGCATACATCGGTATGTATAAGGCCCAATAAGTCGTTGGCCCTTTCATTGACTTTATGGAAGAGAGCCTTTCTCATTTTGCCCAATAATAAGATTCACATTTCTCAAATGATTCATAATCAAATGACTCCAAAAGCCCATCATGATGAAGTTTTTTGGATGCGTTTCTCGTTTGTATGCCCTAAACGACAATGCCAAAGAAAACTCGGGTTCGAATCATTTACTTTGAAGTGTTTGATATTAATGTTATTTATAGGTGTAGATTAGTCAAGAATATAAAGCTCATTCGATGATGGGGCGCTTCCATAAAATAAGTCATCTCGAGTAAAAGAACAATATTTTTTTTTAATTGAAAATAAAAAACCTTCAGTATCCAAAACCGAAACATGAACAATGTTTCTGCTTATAACAGGTACATAGTAGCAATTTTCTAAAACCAAAACTAAACCAGATGGAAGAGACAAATTATATGTTCCTACAGTTAATGCAGCAACTCTTACTCCATTTCCTACACGTAAGTCCACTTGCCCCTTCTCCAAGCTTCTATTGTTGCTTAGGCCCTGCATATTAGTACAAATATGAGCACCATAGCCGGTATCAAGTACCCATGAAGTAGGACTTGTTGAAGCAACATTTACTTCGATAACAAAAATACCTGAAGGAGCGTCATACTGCTTCTTCATCTTCTTGTAATCTTCCAAATGTTTCTTGCAGTTTCTTTTCCAATGCCCTTGCTCGTTACAGTAATTGCAGACGTCCGTTTTAGATGGGCCGGGCCTGGTTCTGGGTATGGATGTGGCCAGCTCCTGGTTCACAACCGGGTCAGCTTTAGCCTTTCCCTTGCCCTTTTCCTTCTCATATTTCTTAAACGATTTACCCCCTTGCACTAACAGTACAGGTGCGACGCCCTTCTTGACATTATGCTCTGCTGTCTTAAGCATTTCATGCAGCTCAGTCAACGTCTTCATCATGTTGTTCATATTATAGTTCAATACAAACCGATGATAACAAGACGACAGCGACTGAAGTATGATGTCTGTAGCCAACTCTTGGCTAAGGGGACAGTCTAGTTTAGCCAGATTATCAATATAACCCATCGTTTTCATGACATGACTACTCACTGAACCATCCTTCGATAGTTTGCATTCGATGAGAGATTTCACCATTTGGTATCTCTCATGCCGTGCTTGTTCTGAAAACATTCCCTTTAGGCCAGTCACGATCTCGATGGGCGACACCACATTCTCGTATTGCACCTGCAGTTCCGAGGTCATGGTCGCAAGCATCAAGCATTGCACATCTATCACATCATTGGAATGCTTATCCCAAGCATTCCTAACTGCAACAGTGGCATTGGCAGCCAGTCTAGGAGGCAAGACTTGTTCAAAAACAGAGTCTTTCTTCTCGTGCCTAAGAACAATTCTCAGGTTACGGTACCAACTCATGAAATTCTTCTCATTCAACTTGTCCGTCTAAAGGACAGATCGAAGGGAGAATGAGTTGTGGTTATGGTTGTTATTATTTTCCATATCTGAAATTAAGAGAGGTAAGGAGTTTTAGTTATGATAATTTAAGTGTTGAGAAATCTTAACATATTTAAGAAAACTCACATTGTGTTCAATCAATAATTCCTCGATTGAATACAATGATCCCGAGATCCATATTTCAGAAAACTCTGAGTGAGCTGAGCTCATCGCCAAGACCTTAGTTATTTAGGTAAGCAACTTATTTGCTAGTTATATCACATATATAACTCTCGGTCGTGATTTGACATCTCATATGCCAAAATCACTTTGATGTCTCAAAGCTCAAGACAGTCTTGATAGCTCAGTCAAGTAAACCAATCTCATAGTCATATGGTAATGGTTACCATCTGCCTCACCCATGTCAAAGTAGGTACCTAACCCGAGGTAGCCCACCATACGATAAAACGAGCCTTGACAGTTGACGTGAATTGGAAAAACATCAATTTCTTGATATTTGTTTGAGGAACTAAACTTTAACTTGATTTTATATCATATATGCACTCAAGAGGGTTTTTATTTATGAATGTTCTAATCATGACCTTGTGGCACATGCTTGTTTTTCTCCAACTTGATATAATTTTTCTTAAATCGATTGCAAGAAAACCAGATCCGGTCTAATCTTATTAAACCGGATCATTCAGGGCTATTTTAAATTAGGTTATATTTTATTTTGGTTTATCACATCAGAACTCTGAAACCATAAACCCTATTTTTTCGATTTCAATGAAATCCTAATTTTTCGATTTCAATGAAACCCTAATCATGCAATTCAAATTCAATTTAAACAAACTTTTAATCAATCAATCAAGCATGAAAACATTAGATTTCATTAAGATTACAACCAGCTCAAATTTTCGATTTCAATGAAACCCTAATTTTCGGTTTCAATGAAACTCTAATCATGCAATTCTAATTCAATTAAAACAAACTTTTAATCAATCAACCAAGCATGAAAACATCAAATTTCATTAAGATTACAACCAGCTCAAATTTTTGATATCAACAATAATAAAATCAGCTATGATTTTTTGATTTCATCAAAACCCTAATTATGCAATTTTAATTCAATCAAAACAAATTTTTAATCAATCAATCATGCAAAAATCAGATTTCAATAAGAATACAACTTGGCTCTGATACCACTGTTAGGTTTTTAAGCGATTCGACAATTATCAATTGAGTAATCTAGCAAAAATCCTAAGCCCTAGGTCTTGTATTAACTTTATTGAATCTGAAAAATAGGGAACTCGATTATACCTGAAGTTTGATTGGTGCAGCGGAGATAAGATCATGTATAAGATCAGTAAGTGTTCCAAGTGTAGCACCTCTATTGATAGTCAACACGAATTCAAGTAGGAGAGAAGTCTGCTAGAACTATGTGTGCAATACTCTTAGGGTTTCGACTTGTGCAATCAGTGGCTAGGGTTTATCCTCATATCAAAAACGTGCCGTATATCATACATATAGGGAGTTTCTGACTATTCTAGGGCCAGGTTCTAGTGATCCTAAGTGTTCTCTCGATATGTTCCTCTAACCTCTTATTCACGAGCTGAAATAGTTATAGTATAGGGGTATTTGCACCTTCGATTACTCACAGAAGCAGAATTTCAACATGCACACAGTTTTATTGTGGAAAATAAGTGACTTCTCGGTGTATTGAATGTTATCGAGATGGACGACACATGGAAGATTATCTTGTCCTGTTAGGTTTTTAAGCAATTCAACAATTATCAATTGACTAATCTAGCAATAACCCTAAGCTCTATATCTTGTATTAACTTAATTGAATCTGAAAAATAGGGAACTCGATTACACCTGAAGTTTGATTGGTGCAGCGGAGATAAGATCAGATATAAGATCAGCAAGTGCTCCAACTGTAGCACCTATATTGATAGTCCACACGCTTGCAAGTAGGAGAGAAGTCTGCTAGAACTTTTTGTGCAATTCTCTTAGGGTTTCGACTTGTGCAATCAGCGGCTAGGGTTTCTCCTCATATCAAAAATGTGCCCTATATCATATTTATAGAGAGTTTAAGTTAACCTTATTAATTCCTAGTTGAATTAGGATTAATTTAGGCCCAGCCCAAAACACATAATGAATTCCTAGTTGAATTAGGATTAATTTAGGTCTGGCCTAAAACACATGTTCTCATTCGAAACTATGTATTATTACGCTCAAGTCATGAATCATTCCTATAATGATCATTCCCTATTGAATTGTCTCCATTTGCTTAGGTGTGTGACCCAATAGGATCATATAGTACTAGCAGTGAGTATCTCAACTCACTGATTATAAGTGGACTCTAGCAAATCATTACAACCCCTAGTACGATATGATTTTTTCTAATCTCGATGTTAGAACTGACCACACGAGTAAGTAAAAATGATTGCAATACATTCCCAACATGTCCATATTGTATGGGTTGGTAAGATGCATTTCAATTCAAGCATGGCAAGAAATCATGTTGGTTCGATTGTCATCGTTGGTTTCTGCCCATGCATCATCCATGCAAAAGAAACAAGAAATTGTTCAAGAAAAACAAGCTTTTGTATGTTCCTCCCCCAACACACATGTTAGGTAGTGAAATGTTTGAGCAAATTGATCATTATGGTGCTCAAGAAACATGTGAACGTGGGGGCAATTGGCACATTCTAGGATTCATGCCTGACGGATATGGTGAGTCTCACAATTGGTATAAGTAGAGTATTTTTTGGGAACTCCCATATTGGAAAGATCACTTACTACGATACAATCTGGATCTGATGCACATTGTTAAAAACTTTTTTGACAACATTATGGAAACGATTTTAAATGTGCAGGGCAGCAGACCAAGAGGAAAGATAATCGTAAAGCAAGGTTGGACTTGGCCGAAATATGTGCAAGACCCGAATTACATATCACCATGGATGGCAAACAACCGATTTCGATATTCCGTTTGTCAGGAGAAGCTAAACAAACATTGTTTAGCTGGATTTCTTATGATGTAAAGTTTCCGGATGGTTACGTGTCTAAATTCTCAAGGTGAATAGAGCAAGGAAACAAAATATTGGGTATAAAGACTCACGATTGTCATGTATTTATGCAGCGACTATTTCCTTTTTCATTACTTGAGCTCGTTCCAACTACTGTCCATGAATCAATAGCCGGTAATTGGTTTTATAGTTTTGATTTGTCTACTTCTAGTAACTATAAAAGTGGTTTACTTATAAAAGTGATTTATCTAATATGTAGGGATAGGAGGATTCTTTAGGGATCCTTGTACATGACCACTAATAGTGGATGGCATAACTCAATTAGAAAGTAACATTCAAGTGTTGCCCATTCAATTTGACGTGATGGAACATCTTCCAATCCACCTACCACAAGAAGCATCTTTCGGTGGGCTCGTTCAATTAAAATGGATGTACCCGTTTGAGCGATTCATGGGCTATCTTAAAAGGAAGGTAATAAATCAAGCAAAAGTTGAAGGATCAATCGTTGCAGGAAGTCTAATTAAGGAAAATTCTCATTTCACATCATATTACTTTTGTCCAACTGTTGAAACTAAAAAAAACCCAAGTAGGACGATATGACGATGAAGGGGTTGCACCATCATATGTCATTGCGGTACCTGAAATCTTTTGGCAGGTAGGGAGACTTGATGGAAAATTAAAGAAAGAGTATTGGGAAAATAACATGTATTGTCGTGTAGCTCACATTTACATATTGCAAAATTATGAAGATGTAGTGCCATTTGAGAGGTATTTAGACATAAGACTATATTAATTTATTTATGTATTTACACACACATCTTGCTACTAATCATACAAACTTTATATGCAGTGACTTTGACAGGTAGATACGGGAAGTCTTCCCTAATTTGCAAGAAAAAGAATATGATACATACAAAGAACGCGATTTTGCGGGTTGGTTAAAATATCACGTAAGTAAGAATAAAAATTAAATATGAACCTTTTTGCAAAAATAAATTACTGCACATTTATATATGTTTATTTTGTAGGTTAAGAATGGATGTTCAGGCAAACCTATGCCTTTATGGTTGCATGAGATTGTTGATGATCCTATTTCCAGGATCGTAACGGCTCCAATGTATTTCACTTGCGGCTAAACTTTTCATACGTACGACCATGGTTCAAATAGATCAATGGCGAATTATGGGATTCATGTGCCCGGTGAAACTGACTTCTATGGTATTTTGAATACAAATGTATAAGTCACATATCCTGGAATAATGGGATTGAGATGTATTTTGTTCCAATGTAATTGGTACAATACAACGGTTGGTTGAGAAGTACGCACTAATAACTTAGGGGTAACCGACGTTAATGGAAGCCTGGCATATTCCAAGTTTGACCTGTTTATTCTAGCGTGTCAGGCAGAACAAGTGTGGTTTATTTCATATCCTCGTATAAAGCAAAGGCGTGAGACGTGGCTTTCTATTATAAAGTGAATCCAAGAGGTCGTATGATGATGGAAGCCGATGATTTGGTTATGCAATAAGAAAGATCATCAGAACTCGCTGTAGTTGTTGAGTCCACAGAAAAAATCATACATGCGCAACAAGAAGTATAAGACATTGTTGCTAATGATGCAACCGAAGATCATGATGATTTTGAAGAGTTCAACGAGACCGAGGAAGACACAGAAAAAGAGGAAGATACCGATGAAAAATAAAAGAATAATTAATTAAAATGTTTGAGACAATATTTCATTAATGTTAGTATCTAATGGTATTTGTTACGCCAACAAACTTTTTTTTAATTTTTTAAAACAATTGCAAGAGCATTGAGACGTCACTAAGCGGATGTCGCAAGTATGTCGCAAGCCTGCGATATTCTTGTGACATCCTCCTTTGCGACATCATTGCGATGCGACTCATAGAACATCGCAATTCCATAGCAAAGTCTCATTATTCCCTATAAATAACCCTCCATGTGAACGTATGTTCACAACAGCTAATTGGAAGTTAGAAAGAGAAAGTAGTGGGGGAAGAAAAAAATGTTCTAATCTTTTTTTTAAGAACAAAGATTTGCCAGACTCCTCTCTTATCTGAAACAAATATCACAAGTTTGTGATACTTTCTTGCGACATATAGCCTACGACATAGTAGGGCCCTCGTAAATCTTTTTTTGGAAAATAACAAATGCTAACTTGAACCCAAAACTATTACGATAATAGGTCTCAGAACCTTTGTGTTTGTTCAGACTTATTACGCAAAGGGTCTCGGGACCTTTTTTATAAAAAAATAGTTCTTGCGAGGGCCTTGCAGAATATATTTTTTAGTCGGGATCCTTACTGTTTTAAATGTTATTGTACCGTTTTAACATTTGCATAAAGTTATTATTGGAAACAAGTGGTTATTTGATTTTTAGCATCAAATGTATAAATATGTTTCAACATATGTTAATACTACGATTTTTAACACTTGCGACGTTGATACTACGATTTTTAACCCTATATCCTACTGCAAGTGCATAGCAAACGTAATAGTACTTAGGGGTCGAATTCCTCAGAGACCAAGTTAAACTCTCAATTTCTATTGAATCGCAAGCTATATCAATCGCATGAGGGAAGTGAATTCTAACAACATTAATGTGAATGTAATCAAATAACTAAAGTAATCGGATGTCGGGTATTCATTCGGGAGTTAGAATTCTTGTCAGGGAAACTACTTAGGAACTACTCTGATCTTATTCTCGGTTTAAACATAAATAAAGGTAAACCAACTCTCGTTGAATCTACCCCTCTATTAATAACCTAAAGGTCCTAACTCTCGTTGGTTTCAGATTACAAATAGGCTTTATCGTTTGGGTTCAATTACCCACAATCCAACCTAGCATCAACTATCGTTTGTAGTGAAGGAATTGCTCTTCTAATCTAGTTATGGTTCTTAACAATCTTCTGGAAGGTTAACAACCTAAAATCATTGACTAGGTGATCAGGCTAATCTATGCATTAGATTCGAGTATTAGAAGGAGATCATCTACTAATCAATCATATTTGTTCCCCAACAGTGAATTCTAAAACCCTAGAATCCCTAAATCCGATCTAAGATCTTCTCAGACATAGAACGATGAATAAAGCAAATCATGATGAACTGAAATTCAGATTGCATAAAGAAATAATAAAGTGGATTCAAAAATTCTTCTCAGGTGTGAATAGATCTTCTTCCTAGCTTACAAACTCTAAAACTCTGTAAAATTCGTTCTCCCTCAACTCAAAGACGGCTCTCAAATAAAAATAGGAAAAGAGTAATTATAGGGACTAAAACAAGAGCTGAAAATCGCGAAATTAGGTTTCTGCGAAAGGCTTTGATCGATCGATCCTTGGTTGATTAGTCGATCTTTTGGATGATGAATCGATTTTCTCAAAAAACCAAGTCATTCTTCGGATCGTGCGCATAATCCTTTCAGATCATTGATCAATTGATGCTTGGTAGATCGATCGGTCCTTCCTTTCGTGGAGAATGCCGGAAAATGCCTCAAACCTCTCCAAAGTCCAGCTTCAATCATGATTCCAGCTCTGAATGTTTTTGATCTAAAATCTCAATAAAACGTAGAAGAATTTCCCAAATATAACCGTAATAATGAGCTCAAAACCGACAAAATATGAGGAACATCAATTCCCCCAGACTTAGCTTCTTGCTTGTCCTCAAGCAAAGAAAGAAAGACTGTAGGAAGATCACATCTCATCAAATAAATGACTCTCTCGAGATCCTGCACATCAAGTCCAAAGTGATCACAAGAATATGACTCTTCAAAATTGGGACCACCTTGTACTTCCCCCAGACTTAGCAAACATAATAATCTCGCGTCACAACTCAAAACAAACAATCAGAGCTCACATACTGACTCCCTAATAAATCTAAGTGTGGTCTCATTCGAGGGAATATCGATCAAAAGGCTTAGAGTTCCTACTTCTACTCTCTAGACTACCTTCCGTTTGATTCACTCTCTCTCTTTTCATAAGACCAATTCTTACCAGTAGGTTGCTTCATTGGATTTTTCCTTCAGTAAGCTAATTAGTAAAGTGAAAAAGGTCACGTCATTGGATGTATCCTCATAGACGTCTAATTCACTCTAAAAATTTGCAGCGTCATTGGAAAACTTTTACCCTAGGCTAACTTAATGCAAAATTTTATATCGACCATCAGAATTTTTGGCTCAAAATGCATGAACGTCGTGAAGAGAGATACAAAACCAAACTTACAAGGAACATCATTCATTGAGTAAAGAGAAGGAACATACCTGATGTATTACCAATTCCCTTGACGAGAGGATTAAGTCAGGCTATGAGTGAAATCAGCATGAAATCCATTGAAAGTTGAGATGAGTGTGCTCTGAAACTGAGTGTTGCTTTGTCTCTAGGTTTTCCAATAGTCTAATCGATTCCTGACAAATGCAAAACAAGTGATACTAAGTTCAAGATAATGCTAAGAAAATAGAAAATCAAATAATCTGATTTCAGTCTCAAAAGCTCAAAAATACAGAAATAAAAGAAGGAAATAGTCTGAAAAATCTAAAATGAAAAGAAACAAAACAGAAAGCCAGAACTGCCGATTCGTGAAGTCTGGCGAGTAATAAGGCAATCGGAGTTCCTCCTCAAGAAACTCGGGAAGAAGAAAGCCAGAAGGTTGAGCGGCTGATGCTGGAGGTACGAATTGAGTAGAGGTGGAAGTTCCAGCTCTCCTAGATCGAGCACACGGTGCAGTCTCCTTCTCCTTGAGCTTACCAGAGATCTCGGGATACGATAAATCAGGTTGAACTGCACGTTCTCTCTGTAGCTTAATAAAGTGATGTGAGGAGCTCGGAGGGTGACGTACATCATCTGGGGTGTATCATCCAAAAAGGTCAACTACTTCTTCTCCAGAAGGTACCCAAATCTTGTCAAAGTAGCCGTATCGATCACATCGATCCTCTGAACAACCTCTGTATGCCCGAGGTCTATCCCATGGTGCATGAAGATCGGTGTCAGGAGACTACCAATTAGTTCAACCATTTCGTTCCTTGGGTCACCCCTATATCTGCGCATGATCAGCTCGTTGGCAAAAAGATAGCCCAATTGATGTTCAAAGGAGGTCGTGCAGCGAGAGTAGGATCGTGCTACAGATCCGGTACCATAGGAGAGATGGCGTCGTGCAAATACTCCAGCTAAGATTTGGTCACACTGCCTGACTCCTCTTTTGCCAGAATAATCGACCTGATGTGCTTGGCGACTATCCTAATGGCAGGATTCCTTATATGAGTGAGCTTTGAGGTCTTACCCTGATGCTCGTCACCTGATAACACATACCACAATTCATTCTTCGGAGGAGAGTTCTTTGACGTTTTCTGCCCAACTGCATACTCATCAAAACCGTAAATCTGGCACAGCTCCTGAATCGTGATCCTGTAGAGGGCTCCTCTGTACCAGTATGTCAGGTATTGTGCATAGATTGAACTGTGGGGATCGGCGCATGCGTGTAGGTCACATGTCGCCAAGAACTGTCGGACGACCTCTGGATATAGTGGATAGGCCTCGAAGCAAAACTTGGTCAGACCAAGATTGTCCAACTGCTGAACAACATCTTCTAGAACGCTCATCCTATATAGTGTATCGCGGCAAAGGAACTTTGTCAGGATCAACGTGGTTGTCAGGAGTTGATCATATAAGCTTTTGTGAAAGCTCTTCCAACCATCTCCTTCAGTTCTATCCTTGTACGATGCTGTATTTCTGACAAGGGCGGGGGCATCCCTGTTAGCCACACTATCCACAAAGTATGTCTGTTCTGGTCTCGGCCACGGCAAACAATCACCAAGCATATCGTTGTACTGTCCCGACGACTGACCGCGCTGCAGATTTGAAGATGTCCGGACCTTCTTTGTAGGTTTCTTAGGATTGGAGGTTGATGTGCGAACCATATACAAAGGAAGAACAGAGGCACAACCAAAAGATTGAGTTTGTTATCGAGAAAATTCACAAGAATTTGAGATTCTAGGTGTACAAATGATCAGTGGATCGATTGCTTATCTAATTAAACAATTCAACATCCAGCAATGCATCAATCGAACTTCAACAAATCAAAATCAAGCCTAAATTCTCTTTCAACCTAACAAGCAATCTTTAATCAAATTTCAACAATCCAAACAGCAAGAGGGGGTCGAATCTATGTAAGAAGGAGGCATATGCATCAGTTAATCGATGAGAATCAACAAGAAAACAAGTTCTCCTTTTACCAAATTCAACCTCCAAATCGGACCAAAAATTTGAATTTAGAGGACAAAATTTTGCTAATCGGAGTTATAAACCACAAAATCAGATAGAGGAGGAGATTTTAAGCGGATTAGGCTTTTGAATCTTCGAAAACGGATGAAAAACGAGAGAGAAATCGAGTTTTTAAAATTTTTGCAATATAGTTTTCGCAAATTGTAACTGTTCTGCGCATTTAAGAAGACGAACTTGGGTCAAGGATCGATCGATCCCAGTGTTGATCGATCGATATGTGCTCTTGCGAGCATAGAACTATCGATCCTTGCCTGCTCGGTCTGGCAATGGATCGTGCGCAAATTCTTCTTAAATTACTCGATCGATTCGTCTTTCTTCATGTCGTGCTCTGGATCGTGTGGTTGTACTGCTCGATCGATCCATACTTGTCATGTTGTGTTATGGATCGTGCATTTTTCGTGCTCGATTAGTCGGTCTATGCTCATTCGGTCGGGCTGTGCTTATCCAGTCGTGCAACGGATCGTGCGCTCTCCTTGCTCGATCGATCCATGTGTGCTTGGTCGTGCAATGGATTGTGCGCTACTCCTGAATGATTGATGTTTTGTGCTCGGTCGAGCTTTTGATCGTGCGCAACCTACTATGTGCGTTTGATCGATAGATCATTGGTAGATCGATTGATCTTTGCCTTCGAGAGCTTCCTACTTTTGAACAAAAACACAAAAACAAAAACACAATCAAACTAAAAGGAGAAACAAAAAAACTAACTACCTAATAGTGGGTTGCCTCCCACTCAGCGCTTTTTTACAGTCATTAGCTTGACTCGGACGCCATTCATATGGCGGGACTGCGTGAGGGAGGTTTGCTCACTCCTTGGACACTGATCTCCTCAATGATGAACTTCTTCAATTGTTCATCTTTCTTATGTCTTGTCCTTCCTGATGCATCCAACAATGCAACAATTCTATCGCGGCCTATTTCCTTGACCGTGTATACTCCACTAGTATCAATGCCAGGGCTGTCTGCAAAAATTTTGATAACAAGACCATTAACATCCTAGTTGTAGAATTTGTCAAGACGATAAAGGATACAAGTGTCTTGATGTTCAGCCGAGTCCCTCTCGTGTTCGCAAAACAACTAATACTGCTCGACACAGTCACTGTCTTCTTCATCATCTTGAATCATCCCACAGAAACAACTCGAAGAAGCACGAATGGGATATCAAACGGCCTTGTCAACGTTCTGCAACACGACTCTCTGACTTAGAAAGTCTAACTTGGCCCCAGCTGTGTTGAGGAATGGCCTTCCCAACAAGATCGGAACAGCTCCTTCTCTTACCATCTCAACAACCGTAAAGTCCGTAGGGATCTTGCAATTCCCGACTAAGAGACTGAAGTCAACAAGTCTTCCTTTAGGGATCTTGGAAGATGCATCTCCAAACAAAACAGAGTAGTGATGTTCCTGCATCAGCTCAATACCAAGTTTTTCTATAGTCTCCAAGGAGATAACATTGATACTAGCTCTAGAAACGCATAGGGTATTGCTGAAAACCAGCTGTCCAACCTGGCATGGTATAATGAACTCTCCTTGATCTTCTACCTTCTCAAGCTCCTTAGGGTATGGAACATGAGGATCGTGTTTACTCTCAACCGAACTCCCTGCTTCAGACTTTACCGCATTGCAAGATTCTCTGGGATTCCTCTCAACCTTCCCAGGTAAAGCTCCTTAAGGGCGTCTAATAGCTTCAGCAGTCTGAGTAACTTGTGTGTCTAGCTTCTTGATGTGCTTAGAAACTGACTCAAACTTCCCATTCAGGTCATTGTAGATGTTATCCATCTTAGCATTAAGCTCCTTGGTAGTCTTTTGTTGCTTAACAGCGAGTTGCTGGATCAGGGCCTTAATTTCTTTGTTCGACGTTCTTGAAGGTGCTTATGGAAGTTGTTCCTGCATTGGTGGTGGTACATAAGGCTTGTACGGTCTTTGCCAATTACTCCCTCTTGCGTTCTGAGCAAACGGCTTCTGATTGTTCCATCTCTGGCCTGAGTTCTAGACGAATGGCTTTCCCTGATAAGGTGACCCTTGAGGGTTCTCAACGTTAGTGCTCTTGTAGGAAAGGTAGTTCGGGATCTATTCCCTGTTCTGCCAGTTAACATAGTCGACCTCCTTTGATCTTCAGAACCAGCCAAAACATCTTGAACCTGAGCCATTTCTCTCATGTCCTCAACCTGATTCACACTCCTCTGTTTACCCTGATTTGCTCGGATCAGGATATCTAACTTCTCAGCAATGTCATCGATCTTCTGAATTTCCACATTGTTTACCTTCCTAGTCTGATCATATTCCGGACAATGACTACCAGAACTTGCAGCTAGGTTGTCAATCAGAGTGAAGGCTTCGTCCCTAGTATTTGGTCATGAAGTCCCTATTGCTGGCAGCATTCAGGGAATTTTTGTACTCCCACTCGATTCCACTGTAGAAAGTGTTGAGAAGTTGCTCATCCGAGTACCCATGGTGTGGAAAATCTCGCTGGTACTCTCTGAAACTTACTCATGCTTCGTTCAAAGATTCCCTAGATCGTTGCTGAAAAGATGAAATCTTGCTCCTAAGAGCTGCAGTCTTGGATTTCGTGTAGAATTTATCAAGAAATGCTGCTTGAACCTGAGCTCACGTGGTGAGTGATCCTAGAGGTTGTGAACTGATACAACGAGTTATAACACTATATTCGGCCCACGTGGTGAGTGATCCTGGAGGTGGTGAACTGATACAACGAGTTATAACCCTATATCCTATTACAAGTGCACAGCAAACGAAATAGTATTTAGGGATCGAATCCACGGAGAACCAAGTTACACTATCAATTTCTATCGAGTCACAAGCTATATCAATCAAATAAGAGAAGTGAATTCTAACAACTTAGATGTGAATGTATTCAAATAATTAAAGCAATCGGATGTCGGGCATTCATTCGGGAGTAAGAATTCATGTCGGGGAAACTATTCAGGAACTACTCTAATCTTATTCTCGGCTTGAACATGAATAAAGGCAAACCAACTCTCGTTGAGTCTACCCCTCAATAAATAACCTAAAGGTCCTAACTCTCGTTGGTTTCAGATTACAAATAGGTTTTATCTTTGGGTTCAATTACCCACAATCCAACCTAGCATCAACTCTCGTTGGTAGTGAAGGAATTGTTCTTCTAATCTAGTTCTGGTTCTTAACAATCTTCTTGAAGGTTAACAACCTAAAATCATTGTCTAGGTGATCACGCTAATCTATTAATTAGATTCGAGTATTAGAAGGAGAATTGTCTACTAATCAATCCTATTTGTTCCCCAACAGTGATTTCTAAAACCCTAAAATCTCTAAATCCGATCTAAGATCTACTCAAACATAGAACAATGAATAAAGAAAATCATGATGAACTTAAATTGAGATTGAATAAAGAAATAATAAAGAGGATTCAGAAATTCTTCTCAGGTGTGAAGAGATCTTCTTCCTAGCTTACAAACTCTAAAACTCTGTAAAATTTCGTTCTTAGAAGATAAAATACTCTCTCTAAAAGAATAGGAAAAAGAGTATTTATATGGCCCAAAACAGGAGTATAAAATCGCGAAATGAGTTTTCTGCGAAAGGCTAGGATTGATCGAGCAATAGGCGCTTATACCGTGCCCATATCGTGGAGAATGCTGAAAAATACTTCAAACCCCTCCAATGTTCCACCCTCAAACATGATTCCAACTCCGAACATTTTTTACCTGAAATCTTAGTAAAACATAGAAAAGTTTCCCAAATATAACTGTAATAATGAGCTAAAAACCGACAAAATATTAGGAACATCAAATTCCCCCAGACTTAACTTCTTGCTTGTCCTCAAGCAAAGAAAGAGAGACCGTAAGGAAGATCACATCTCATCAAACAAATGACTCCCTCGAGATCCTACGCATCAAGTCAAAAGTGATCACAAGAATACGACTCATCAAAATCGAGACCACCTTGTACTTCCCCCAAACTTAGCAAACACAATAATCTTGCGTCACAACTCAAAACAAACAATCAGAGCTCACATACTGACTCCCTAATAAATCTAAGTGCGGTCTAACTCGAGGGAATATCGATCAAAAGGGTTAGAGTTCCTAATTCTACTCTCTAGACTACCTTCAGTTTGATTCACTCTCTCTCTTTTTCATAGGAACAATTCTTACCAATAAGTTGCTTCATCGGAGTTTTCCTTCAGTAAGCTAATCAGTAAAGTGAAAAAGGTCACGTCATTGGATGAATCCTTAGAGACATCTAATTCACTCTAATAATTCGCAGCGTCATTGGAAAATTTTTATCCTAGGCTAACTTAATGCAAAGACTTATATCGAGTCAGAATTTTTGGCTCAAGATGCCTGAACATAGTGAAGAGATATACATAACGAAACTAACAAGGAACATCTTTCCCTGAGTAAACAGAAGGAACATACCTAATGTATTACCAATTCCCTTGACGAGAGGTTTAAGTCAAGTTAGGTGTGAAATCAGCATGAAATCCCCTGAAAGTTGAGATGAGTGTACTCTGAAAATGAGTGTTGCTTTGTCTCGAGGTTTTCCAATAGTCTAATCGAATCCTGACAAATGCAAAACAAGTGAGACTAAGTTCATGATAATACTACAGAAATAGAAAATCAAATGATCTGATGTCAGTCTCAAAAGCTCAAAAATACAGAAATAAAAGAGGGAAATAGTCTGAAAATCCTAGAATGAAAACAAACAAAACAGAGAAATGCGTTAGTCAATAAGTGCTTCCCCCCCCCCCCCCCTCCCCCAGACTTACTTTACACTGTCCTGGTGTAAAAATAAACCAAAGGGAAAACATATAAACACGCATAAGAAAGAAAAGTGAACAAAATAAATAGTCTTAAATGTAATAAAAATAAAGTGCAAAAGAAGTAGGTGGTAGCTAAGAAGCTACTCGGGACTCTCGTTGTAGCAGGCACCTGGTGCTCTGCGGCGGCGAGAAAGACGGTGATCCACTGTCTGATTATCCTAGTCATCAACAGACCGATGTCCAGCAACATCCAGTCGGTGGGTAGGTGCGGTAGGTGCGGCAGCATGCTCGTACGATCGGCGTCAGGTGCACTCATACAAAAGCGATTGGGATCCTCCTCAATGCGTTCCAGATGGTCCGCTGAATCGACCTCTTCCTCCTCTCGTTCTCTACCTGCCACTCTCTGAACTGCCGATCTGTG
This sequence comes from Lepidium sativum, assembly GCA_023374145.1. Taxonomy (NCBI): domain Eukaryota; kingdom Viridiplantae; phylum Streptophyta; class Magnoliopsida; order Brassicales; family Brassicaceae; genus Lepidium; species Lepidium sativum. The sequence goes on along the minus strand of JAKUCM010004743.1, from coordinate 42,706 downwards.
AAGTCCGGCGAGTAGTGAGGCAATCCGAGTTTCTCCTCAGGAAACTCGGAAAGTATAAAGCCTGAAGATGAAGCGGCGGACGCCGGAGGTACAAACTGAGTGGAGGTGGAAGCTCCAGGTCTTCGAGATCGAGCTCGAGATGCAGTCTCCTTCTCCTTGAGCTTACCGGAGATCTCGGGATGCGACAAGTCAGGTCCGAACTCTACGTTCTCTCGGCAGCTGACTAAAGTGAGGTGGGGAGCTGGGAGGGTGACGTACATCATCTGGGGTGTATCGTCGAAAAAGGTCCACTTCTTCTTCTCCAGAAGGTACCCAAATCGTGCCAGGGCAGCCGTATCGATCAGATCGATCCTCTGAATAACCTCTGTTTGCTCGAGGTCCAACCCGTGGTACATGAAGATCGGTGTCAGAAGACTACGGATTGGCTCTACCACTCCCTTCCTTAGATCACCTCTGTATCAACGCCTGATCAGCTTAGAGGCAGAGAGGTAGCCCCGGTTGATGTTCGAAAGTAGTCCCGCAGCGAGATTAGGATTGTTGTACAGATCCGGGACCATAGGTGAGATGGCGTCATGCAGATACTCCAGCTGAGACTTTGTCACACTGCCTGACTACTCCTTCGCCAGAATCGTCGACCCAATGTGCTTGACGACTATCTGAATGGCTGGGTTCCTGATGTGAGTGAGCTTTGAGGCCTTACCCTGATACCCATCACCTAACAATACGTACCGCAACTCGTTCTTTGGTGGTGAGTTCTTTAACGGTTTCTGCCCAACCGTGTACTCGTTAAACCCGTAAATCTGGCACATCTCCTAAATTGTGATAGTGTAGAGGGCTCCTCTGTACCGATATGTCAGATACTGTGCATAGACTGGACTGTGGGGGTCTGCGCACGCAATCAGATCACACGTCGCTAGGAACTGCCTGAATACCTCTGGATACAGAGGATAGGGTTCGAAACAGAATTTGGCCAAACAGAGGTTGTCCAACAGCTGAACAACATCTCATAAGATGCCCATCCTATCCAGCGTCTCGCGGCAGAGGAACTTGGTTGGGATCAACGTGTTTGTGAGGAGTTGATCATAGAAGTTTTCGTGAAAGTCGTTCCAACCGTCTCCCTCAGTCCTTTCCTTATATGTTGTGGAATTCCTGACAAGAGCGGGGGCATTCCTATTAGACACATTGTCGACGAAGTACGTCTGTTCTAGTCTCGGCAAAGGCAGACAGTCACCCAGTTGACCTTGTCTGTGTGGATCGTCGTACTGTCGTGACGACTGACCACGCTGCAGTTTTGAAGATGCTCTGACCTTCTGTGTAGGTTTTCTGGGGTTTGAACTGGATGTGTGACCGAGAAAATTCACAAAAATTCGAAATCTTAGGTTTAAAAATGATCAGTGGTTCGGATTCTCATTCAAATAAACAATATCAACATCCAGCAATGCATCAATCGAACCACATCAAATCAAAATTAAGCCAAAATTTTTTGAAATTCCCCTAAAAATTATCCTTCAACCTAACGAGCAATCTCTAATAAAATTTTAGCACTACACACAGCAAGAGAGGGTCGAATCTATGTAAGTATGAGGCATATGTATAAGTTAATCGATGAAAATTAACCAAGAAAACAAGTTTCCCTTTTACCCAAGTCATCCTACTAATTGGATCAAAATTTCAAATTTAGAGAGCATACCTTAGCAGATCGGAGTTATAAGTGGATTAGGCTTTTGAATCGTCAAAATCGGGTGAAAAACGAGAGAGAAATCAATTTTTTAGAATTTTCGCAAATAAGGTTTCGCAAAAAAATACTTGTTATGCATGTTTAAGAAGACGAACCTGGGTCGGGGATCGATCGATCCCGGAGTTGATCGATCGATTAATGCTCTTGCGAGCATTGCTAGATCGATCCTTACTTGCTCGGTCGGGCAGTGGATCGTGCGCAATTCTCCTTATTTTACTCGATCGATCCGCCTTTCTTTATGTCGTGCTCTGGTTCGTGCGGTATGTTTTCTCGATCGATCCATGATCACTCGGTCGTAGCGATGGATCGTGCGCCTTTTATGGTATTTGCTCACCCAGTCAGGCAACTGATCGTGCACTTCTCATAGATCGATCGATCCATGCCTTTTCAGTCGGGTAATGGATCATGCGCAAGTCCTGATTGAACGATGCCTTGTCTCGGTCGTGCTGTTGATCGTGCGCATCCTACTATATGCCCCTTGATCGATCGATCCTGGGAAGATCAATCGATCCATGCCTTTGAGACTTCCTACTTAAAAACACCAAAAACAAAAACGAAATCAAACGAAAAAGGAAAAATGAAAAACAAATTACCTAACAGTGGGTTGCCTCCCACTCAGCGCTCTTTTACAGTCATTAGCTTGACTCGGACGCCATTCAGATGGCGGAGCTGCTTGAGTGAGGTTTGCTTACTCCTTGGACACTTATCTCCTCAATGATGAACCTTTTCAATTGTTCATCTTTTGTGTGTATCTTCTTTCCCTATACATCCAGCAATGCAACAGTTTCATCACGGCCTATCTCCTTGACCGTGTAAGTTCCACCAACTCCAATATCTCTCTCTCCTGCAAAAATCTTTATAATAAGACCATTAACATCGTAATTGCAGAATTTGTCAAGACGATAAAGGATACAATTGTCTTGATGTTCAGTCGAGTCCCTCTCGTGTTCACGAAACAACTCATACTGCTCGTCATAGTCACTTTCTTGTTTACCATCTCGAATCATACCACAGAAACGGCTCGAAAAAGCTCGAATGGGGTATGAAATGTTCTGATCAACGTTCTGCAACACGACTCTCTGACTCAGAAAGTCCAACTTGGCACCCGCGGTGTTGAGGAATGGTCTTCCTGTTGAACAGCTCCTTCTCTTGCCATTTCTACAACCGTGAAGTCTGAAGGGATCTTGCAATTCCCGAGCAGGAGACTGAAGTCAACAAGTCTCCCCTTAGGGACCTTCGAAGATGCATCTCCAGAAAAAACAGGGGAGTGATGTTCCTGCATTAGCTTTATACCAAGTTTCTCCATAGTCTCCAAGGAGATGACATTAATACTAGCTCCACAATCACATAGAGAATCACTGAAAACCAGTTGTCCAACCCGGCACGGTATCGTAAACTCTCCATGATCCTCTACCTTCTCAAGTTCTTTAGGGTATGGAGCTTGGGGATCCTACTTGCTCTCAACTTAAATCCCTGGTTCAGATTTCACCACATTGCAAGATTCTCTGAGATTTTTCTCAACTTTCCCAGGTAAAGCTCCTTGGGGGCGCCTAATAGCTTCCGCAGTCTGAGCAACTTGTATGTCCAGCTTCTTGAGGTGCATAGAGAGTGACTCAAACTTCCCATTCAGGTCACTATAGATGTTATCCATCTTAGCATTGAGCTCCCTCGTAGTCTTTTGCTGCTCGACGGCGAGCTGCTAAATCAGGGCTTTGATTTCTTCGTTCGACGTCCCTGAAGGTGGCGCTGGAGATTGTTCCCTGCATTGGCGGCAGCACATATGGCTTGTACGGTCTTTGTCAATTAATCCCTCCTGCATTCTGAGCAAACGGTTTCTGGTTGTTCCATCTCTGCCCTGAAATCTGGACAAATGGCTTTCCCTGAAAAGGTGACCCTTGAGGCAATGTCAGTGCTGGTAAAGTAACGTCTTGAGGATTCTTAACATTAGTGCTCCTGTAGGAGAGATAGTTTGGGTTCTGTTCCCTGTTCTGCCAGTTGACGTAGTCAACCTCCCTCTGGTCTTCAGAACTAGCCGCAGTATCTTGAACCTGAGCTACGTCCCTACTGTCTTCAACCTGATTCACACTCTTATGACTAGCCTGATTTACTCGGATCAGCATATTTAACTTCTCAGCAATGTCATCGATCATCTGACTTTCCACACTGTTAACCCTTCCTACCCCGATCATACTCCGGACAATGACTGCCAGAACTTGCAGCTAGGTTGTCAATCAGAGTGAAAGCCTCGTCTCTAGTGTTGGTCATGAAATCCCCATTGCTGGCAGCATTCAGAGAGTTTTTGTACTCCCACTCGATCCCGCTGTAGAAGGTGTTGAGAAGCTGTTCATATGAGTACCCATGGTGCGGACAGTCTCGCTGGTACTACTTGAAACGTTCCCACGCTTCACTCAAAGATTCCCTAGATCGTTGCTGAAACGATGAAATCTTGCTCCTGAGAGCTGCAGTCTTGGACTTTGTGTAGAATTGGTCGAGAAAGGATGCTCGAACCTGAGCCCATGTGGTGAGTGATATTGGAGGTAGTGAACGTAACCACCTGGAAGCTCTATCGGAGAGTGAGTGATGGAAGAGCTTACACTTCACATAATCAGCAGGTACCCCATTAGAGCTAGTTGTCCCGCATATGTCCTTGAAGTTCTCTATATGGTCCAAAGGATTCTCCCCTGGAAGTCCATTGCAGACATACTGCTTGCCTAATCCAATGAGCTGAGGTTTGATCTCATAATCATTCCTCTCAATAGCAGGAGGTCGGATACTTGATCGATTTCTGTAGTAAGTGTGTGGAGTGTCGATGTCTCCTATCGCTCTGCGATGCGTAGGCTCTCGTACTCTCATAATCTCAGCCAACTCTCTTTGCAACAGTTGTACCATTGCGGCCATGTCCTGCGGATCCTGCGCTTGATTTGGAGGATTCTTATTTCTAACTCTTTGGTTTTCTCTCTCAACTCTCGCAAGCTCTTGATTATCTAGGTTGAATAGGTGTTCTGACCCTTGACTTCTGGTCATACACCTGGAAAAGAACAAAAAAAAAAAAAAAGGAAAAATGTAAGTAACGACGTAGACTTGAAACTGTGAACTGAAAATCGAAAGGCAACTATTGGGTCCCCGGCAACGGTGCCAAAAACTTGATACAACGAGTTTTAACCCTATATCCTACTGCAAGTGTACATCAAACAAAATAGTATTTAGGGATCGAATCCACGGAGAACCAAGTTACACTATCGATTTCTATCGAGTCGCAAGCTATATCAATCAAATAAGAGAAGCAAATTCTAACAACTTAGATGTGAATGTAATCAAATAATTAAAGCAATCGGATGTTGGGTATTCATTCGGGAGATAGAATTGTCGGGGAAACTATTCAGGAACTACTCCAATCTTATTCTCGGCTTGAACATGAATAAAGGCAAACCAACTCTCGTTGAGTGTACCCCTTTATCAATAACCTAAAGGTCCTAACTCTCGTTGGTTTCAGATTACAAATAGGCTTTATCGTTTGGGTTCAATTACCCACAATCCAACCTAGCATCAACTCTCGTTGGTAGCGAAGGAATTGCTCTTCTAATCTAGTTCTGGTTCTTAACAATCTTCTCGAAGGTTAAAAACCTAAAATCATTGACTAGGGGTCAGGATTATCTATGCATTAGATTCGAGTATTAGAAGAAGAATCATCTACTAATCAATCCTATTTGTTCCCCTACAGTGAATTCTAAAACCCTAAAATCTCTAAATCCGATCTAAAATGTAAAGAAGTTGGCAAATGTTGATTCATTGTACCACTACGGTGCAATTCATTGAGACGTTATGTTTAATTAAAATACCCGTTACGTAAATCAAAGAAACGTTGTAAGGTCGTTGGCAAACCGGAACGTCGTAAAGACGTTGCTAGTTGCCAACGTCCTTACGATGTTTTTAGAGAAACGTTGTAAAGACGTTGCTAGTTGCCAACGTCCTTACGACGTTTCTGGTCGCCAACGACCTTACAACGTTTCTTTGATTTACGTAACGGGTATTTTAATTAAACATAACGTCTCAATGAATTGCACCGTAGTGGTACAATGAATCAACATTTGCCAACTTCTTTACATCGAAAACGTTGTAAATTCGTCCCTAAATTTACAACTCTTTCACGACATTTCATGAATTCCCAACTCGTTTACAACTCCACCTTTTCCCTATAAATACATCACCAATTTTGCAACATTATTCCATCATTCTCCATTCCACATTCTCTCTCTAAGGTATACTCTCTCCCTTCTCTCTACAATTTTCTTTTTTTTTGCAAATTTAGGATTTAAAATTATGTAGGTTGTTTAGAAATGATGTAGTAGGTACGGAATTTAGAATTTAGGCTTTATATATTATTTAGTAGTATCCAACGTCTAATTTAGGAAACATCGTTTTGTAGGTACAAATTATGACACCCCGGAAGCATACACGCCGTGTCCACTACAGTGACATACACGCCGTGTCCACTACAGTGACATACTAAAGCAAACGACGGATGAGAAATTCGCAACCATGGAATCCATGAAGGATATTTTGGTTGCGGGAAATTCACATGCATCTGCGGCTTTGGAGTTTAGACGTCGCAACCTCGGGATTAGGCCTACCGAGAATGTCGAGGTCGATTTGAACGAGCGGGTGGCTGAAGATCAGGACGACCGTAGCTCTGACATGTTCGACGAATTACTTCGTTAAATATTTTGTAATTTGTAATTAAATTTTGTAAAAACATTTTAATTATATATTTTATATTATAATTTTATTTTATTTATTTCATATTTTATTTTAAATACAAAAAAATTAAATTTCACAATTTTAATAAAAAAATACATAATAAGTTTTAGTCCCTAAGTAGTTGTAAATTATTTCGTCTTTAAATAGTTGTAAACACTTTTCGTCTTTAAGTAGTTGTAAACACTTTTCGTCTTTAAGTAGTTGTAAACAATTTCATCTTTAAGTAGTTGTAAAACTTTCGTCTTTACTTAGTTGTAAAGATTTCGACTTTAAAACATTGTAAAAAAATCGACTCTAATTAGTTGTAAACTAAACGTTGTAAGGACGTTGCTAAGTTTACAATCAACTTACAACGTATATATTGGCATCGACTTTAAAACGTATTACTACATTTACGAGGTTTTTACAACTCCCTTTTTACGACGTTTTAACAACGTTTTTTTTTGCGTTGTTAACTTTTACAACGTTTTTACAATTTTTTGTACCTTACGACGTGCAAGACACGACGTTTCACGCGGCGTCCCTAATACGTTGTAAAAGTCCTTTACAACGCTTTAGGGACGAAAATGGGAGTTGTAAAACACATGTTCTCTTGTAGTGGAATCTTAGATGTTGAACTTCGGAATTACGGATTTACTCAATATTTTTTGGATTTATTTTCGGATTTAACGATTTTCAAATTCATAGGACGCTTTTTTTATTAAGAAAACAATTTTCGGATTTACAAAACATTTTATTTGATTTACTATATAATTTTCAGATTTATTAAACATTTATAAGATTGATTACACTTTTTATGAATTTTAAAATATTTTTTTTTAATTTTATAAAATGATTTTAGGGTTTACAAAACGATTTTCGGATTTACATAAAACCATTAGTATTTATTACACTTTTTGTGGATTTTAAAATTTTTTAAAAATTTTTATAAAGTGATTCTCGGTTTTCCAAATCAATTTCCGGATTAATTAAAAAACTTGTATTTATTACACTATTTTTGGATTTTAAAACCTTTTTTTGAATTCATATAAAGTGATTCTCGGTTTTCGAATGTACTAAACGCTTCTCAATTTTATTAGACTAATTTAGTATTCTGTATTAGTATTTTCATTTCTATTTTTTCAGATGGCTAGATCTCATAATCCCTACACTCGTAATCTATCTGATGTCGGTGAGCTGCCCCCGGCGACTCCTGGATCGAGTTCAAGATATGTTCCCCCAACGCCTGGTGCTCAGCTAGGGTTTTCTCCAGTCACTGATACAGCCCATGCACCTCTCGGTGTGTTCCAGTCCCTGACACCAGATGCTACTACAGGGATGACAATCGAGGACATACTTTCTGATCTCGTCCACAAATATCTTCCTAATCTTCATCCAAACTGTCCGCCGGGAACTTTGTGGTATGTAGGTTCGATGACGACATACATTTATTATTATTAAATTTCAATTTAATGAATTTATCGTATCTAGGTTCGATGACGACGAGATTTTGCCAACAACAGTTTGAGAGATATTAGAACGAGATTTTGAGGACCTGCATACTAATTTTAGCCAGACACCTATACACATCATCGATAAATAGTTCAAAACGTTTGTGGTAATAAAATTTCCTTCATTAATTTTACTTTATTACAATATTTATTATGTACAATTAACTACAGTTTGTTAATCTTTTTTTTGTAGCAAAGTTTTCACTGGGAGGTTTCCATTACGGGCCTAGTCTGCAAAGAGTTTGAGGTAGTCTTGCGTAGACAGATGAACGATCAAGTAGGTCGTTGGAAGAGTAAGTGGAAGAAAAAAGGCAATGAGGAAATGTCACAGTGGTTCAAGGATTCGGTCTAGGAAGGCCTTATTCGGTCCTGGGAGGATCTGAAGTCGCCAAAGAAAAGCGCAAGCTGTCGGGCAGCTCGATTGTCTGACCCTGATGGGAGCGGTCCGCACAAGCATTCCTCAAGCCGAACTTCATTCAAAGCCCGAGCCCGCGAACTGGTAAATATTTTTAATTAAATTTTAATCATATTTTTAAATATATCATATTATATTTTAATCGTTAACACTCTATAAATCACCAAGGGGAAAAATACGGCGTTTTTGTGGATAAAAAATCTGAGAAGTTCTACAACGACATCACTGCAAAGATGCAGGATTTGACTCAAGAATGCGGTGATGAGAGATCTGCACCCGGGGTATTATCTACTGCGCAGAAGAACCAAATCTATTCAAAGGTAAAATAATTATACATTCTTCCTTTAGCTTTTACTTTAGATAAATACTCTTATTTTTGAATATATATTTCTTTTATTAGATCGTTCTCCGTAAAAAAGGGAGACTATTTGGGACAAGTTCTCTCGGCTCGAGGATTTAGCCGTGTATCTCACCTCAAGGATTTTCTCAATCCTCTGCAGCTTTTGATGACCTTCGAGAGATAGTCGATCGGCAGACCCAAGAGTTAGATCGGACTAACACCGAGCTAGCCAAAACTAAGCAAACAATTATGACCTACAATCGCTTGTGGTCTACACTGGCCAAGAAGGATCGAGAGCTGGCTGATCTGTTTGCGGAGATCAATGCTGAAGACGAAGACACCGGCTCGGGCTCGGGAATTAAGACCGTTCCGACGATTTTTGAATTTTAAAAACAATTTGTAAACTTTTTTTATTTAATCAATTTTATTTTATTTTAGAATTTTTTAATATTTTAATTTTAATTTTTTTATTATTAATTAATATACCGTCGCAGAGCCGTCGCAAGGACTTCCCTCGTTGGAAAGTCGCAAAAAATCTCGCATAACGTCGCGAGAGAGCCCTTGTAGGAATGTCGCAAATCATGACCTCGCAACCACCTCGCAATCACTGGAATTGCAGCGACGTCGCAGACTCTGGTCTAGTAGATGTCGTTAAAGACTCGCATTGCTCGGCATCGCGTTGACATCGCAAAACTTGCTTCTCCTTTGCGACAGAAGACCTTGCAAGAGCGTTGCGACGTTTTTGGGGCGTCGCATACCTTGTGACGTCTTTGCGAGAGAATCATGTTTGCGACTTGCAAATTGCGATATTTTTCTTGACGTCGCTAGGCCATGTCATTTAGTCTATTGCGAGGCTGACGCGAGGCATGTTACCATCGCAAATTTTCAGTTTTCTTGTAGTGTATATGGAAGAAATGAGAGGACTATAGGAGATGAGTGTGAAGTTGATTACATTTTGTACATGTATATATAGTATCAATGTGAAGAAAGGTTTTGTGGCAATGTGAAGAATGGATCAAATGCAAGGTGAAAGGTGGGATCCGATGCCAAAAGCCAAATGCTCACATGCAATGTTTAGATGTTATTAAACCCATGTATTTGATAAGATTGGTACAAGGATCAATTACTTATTGTGGTAATTTACAAAATTCAAATGCTCACATCCGATGCCAAATGTAAACAAATAAACAAGTATCTGATACTATACATTACATTGAGAACATATTCTAAGCCAATAAAAATGAATCGGATTCTTGCTTCTTCAACAATCCGAGGACAGAATGCTTCTCTACAATGGCATTATCCCCATTATCCATGGCATGCTTCTTTAGTAAACCGAGGACATAATCATGCACAGATGAAATACAATTATGTTTTAAGTCTGTAATGAGAATAGACTTACAACATAAGCAACATATGCAACATAAGTAACATCAGCAACATAAGTAGATTAAGCAAACAACATAACTAGTTTACCAACATACTTAAAACAAAAGCAGTTGGCAGAATTACAACGTATACAACATAAGCATCTTAAGCAAACATAAGCATGACATAACTAGATTATAAACATACTTATAACATAAGCAGTGAACATACATATAACACACTTAAAACACATCAAGTCAAGAGTTAAGCATGTCAGTTATTAGCTTGTCCTTAAGAGCCATTTCCATTTCGGAAAATGGCTCTTCTTTTATAAGTAAAGTGTCTAGCAACTTGTTCTTGGAAATTTCTCCTTCATAGCTAGATCTTTCTGTTTTATCTCCCACATGCACTGAAACTCGAGTAGAAAATGTCCTTCAAGTACCACATCAGATGCCTTACTCATTGGTCTTTTACATTTGGCTTTATAATCCTTAACACCAGGAGGTCGAGACTGCTCTTTTTCATGGCAACCTGATGCGGATGTTGATGACCGAGTGGTTCCATCTTCTGTCTTTCTTCTCTTCACAGCAGTTCCTTCTTTTCCACACCATGTTTTATCATGTTGAAATTCTCTCCACGCATGCTCCAAAGTGAACTTGCACTTGTGATCACTGAAGTAAATCTGGTGCGCCAACTTCAAAACATCATTATCATTCTGGCAACTGGATTTCTGTGATAATGCAGACTCATAGCATTCTACGAACTTGCATACATTATCATTGATATTTGCCCACCTTTGCTCACAATGCTCTGGTTCCCTCTTTTCCAGTCCCGCAAGCTTCAGACTTGAAGCAAAGTGAGCTGCAATCCTCTTCCAAAAGGCTTCAGCCTTTTGCTCATTACTAACTATTTGATCATTGCTAGTGTTTAGCCAAGCACTAATGAGAACAAGATCTTCTTTGGGACTCCATTTCTTTCTTACATGTCTATCATCAGACTCAATTGGAAGGTTTGGCATTTGACTACTGAACACATGTACATTTGATTCACCAAGTGGAATACTTGGTGAATCCCTCTCATAAACATTGGCTTCAATGTTCTGGCAAAAGAATGATTCACTAAGCAGAAGGTTTTGGTAGCCAGAGGACTGGTTATATGGATTCGTATAATCCATATACAGAACAAAACATGAAAAGAGAAATGAAGACGAAAGGTGAAGCCAGAGATGCGGAGAGGAAAAAAATAGAGGGTGAAGCCAAAAATGCAGAGAGAAATAAAGACAGAAGGTGATAACAAATAGAAATACTAAACCACATTCTTTGTGCTTTAGCATTCAATGTTAAACTAAATTCAATTTACCTAACTATACTTACTAAATTAATTACAGCTTAAATCACAAATCCAACCACAAATCATAACAGACATAAGTTTAAAAATAAGCTTCAGACTGACGTTAATGGCACAAGGCGAAGTCAACACAGAGAATGGCACAAAAAGAAGTCAACACGGAGAAACAACAAAGACATTCAATGAACCAATTCCATTTAATTTACAAAGCAGTTATCACAGAGAAGTCAATACCAATTCCACTCAATTCAATTCAATTCAACTAACACACATTCGATTAACCAATTTACCAATTTGATTCAATTAAATACCATTCAACATTCAGACATTCAAGACAGAACAAAATCAATTCCGTAAACTAACAATGAAATCCATAAACTTACCTTTGAATTCTCAGGTTTACTGATTGCTCTCCTACCACTGCTCTTCCAATTCCACGACACTTAGCAACCTCGAAAACAAAACATATAAAATCTCGATTACAATCGATGCTCAAACACCGTCAATATCTAAATTAACAACAAATATCAGAATCGAAAACCCTCAAATCAAAAAACAAAAACCCTAAAATTGAAAAACAAAAACCCTAAAATCAGAAATCAAATACCCTAAAATCAAAAATGAAAAAAAAATAAATCAAAATTGAAAACCATATAAACGATAATCACAAACCAAAATATCGGAATCAAAAACCCTCAAATCGAGAAAAAATACCCTAAAATAAATAAAAAAAACCTAAAATTGAAATCGTGAACCCTAAAATCAAAATTGAAAACACAAACTACTAGAAATTTTGAAAATTGTACCTCTATGTATAGTGTTCATGATACCCCAACGATTTGGGATACATTCCCCCGATCCTTAAGCTTTGACTTCAGACGAGTAGCCACCGATAACTTGCATGTCAAACTCTCAGAGGACCAGAGAGAAGCTGTCGCGGAGTCGTCATCGGTCTAGAGAGACAACACCGAGATAAAAACTTGCTTTCGCGAGGAGGAGGAGGAAGAAGAATCGCCTCAGAGAGGCGATAGAGGAAGAGAAGAATGCGTTGGGAGAAAATGAGAAGAAGTCGATGCACCCTGTTTCATTTTTTCCTCAATAATAAGACTCGGCCAATAATAATGTGACACGTACCCGCATCTTACTGATTCTTAAAACTCTTAAATAAGAGTCGTTTCTAGTTTTATAAAGCCTGCTTACGATTTTTTTAACTTATTTTCATACTAAGAACCTCCATTAGATACACTAAGAGCACCTCCATTAGGGGTCCTAAGAGAGGTTTTTAAAGGAGTTCTTAGATTTAACAAATTTTAAATAAATCAAAAAGGTTTGGATGTCTAATCATCATTAAATACTAATTGCCTTTGATGTAGAAATTAATATGTCAACTGATACAAGGCTTGTGTTGCAGATGATACTCTTTGATACACCTGGTGTAATTGAGAAGAAAATGCACAGGTTAGATACAATGATGATGAAGAATGTCATAGATGCTGCCATCAATGCCGAATGCGTAGTTGTTCTTGTTGATGCTTGCAAAATGCTTGCTAATATATGCTTGTCTGTTTCATTTATATCTCTTGACTTGTAAGTGTAGTCTCGTTTCCTAATTTTGGTGTTATCTGTTTTAAATAGATGAAGTTTTGAAAGAGGTTTTGGGAAACCTCGAGAAAAGGCCACCAATATTGCTTGTAATGAATAAGAAAAATTTGATCAAACCTGGTGAGATTGTCAAGAAATTGGAGGTGAGTTTAGTGTTGTAGATACCCTTGAACCTTGGTAATAATGTCATGTAAATGCCCACCATTCTAGAATGAACTTGCAGTGGTGGAAGATGTTTTACTATAAACTTGAGATCAAGATTCAGAGTCATGGTATTGGTATGTTCTTTGTTTAATAGATGTTGCAACTCCTTGCAGTGGTATGAGTGCTAAGTATAGGCATGGAATAGAGGATGTTAAAGAGTGGAATAGAGGATGAAGTTCCTTATGCATGTCAGGTAAAATGACATGATTGGTTTCTTTTATCTTGAGTTATGTAAAATTTTGAAAATTTTGTGGCCTTAATTATAAATCATATCATGCTATGATGATATCACAGGTGAACGTGTTGAGCTACAAAACTAGACCAGCTACAAAAGATTTTATTCAAGTGGAAGTAGTAGTGGATAAAAATTCTCAAAAGATCATCCTTATAGGAAAAGTATGTGTATACAACCCCTTAACACATCCAAACGGGTAAATTCTGATACGAATCCTTGGTATAAAATTGGATAGGTAGATATTTTGAGCATTCAAAAAGTGCACTGTTAATGAAAGACTGAAACTACAATCTGGATTGATTAGCTGTTTCGCTAAAATATTGTCTAAAGGCAGTAAGGTCTCAACTTAAGATAAGTTAAGTGTTGGCTAATTTGACTGAATTGATTTCAACGTAATGGTGTAGGAAGGGAAAACTCTGAAGACACTAGCAACGGCTGCTCGGTTAGACATTGAAGATTTCCTTGAGAAGAAAGTCTTCCTCGAGGTGCTTATACAGCTTGCATAGAATAAGATCTGATTGCATCAAATAGCTTTCAAGTAATAGTAAGTTACGAATATGAGTGAATAATGTTGAATGAAGGTGGAAGTGAAAGTGAAAGAGAACTGGAGATAAGACGAGGGACTTCCCAAGTACTACGGCTATGGAGGACAGATCCAAGCTATGTAGTTATGTCAGATATGATTGCATTGCAACAAATGATCCAGTTATGTCTACTCACATTCATTGTTATCTTTATTCAAGCTTTATTATTTTATCTTGTGTAGATTCTCAAATAGTGAATCTTTTTGTGTTTCATTTTGGTTTCCGAGAGTTACATTTAAAGAAAAAATTTAAGAACCCTATGTGGGGTTCCAATGGTAGGGGTTCCAATAGTAAAGAAAAAAATTTAAGAATTCTTAACATTTTTTTTCAATATTAATAATGAGTTAAGAGTTTAATGATGGTTTTTAATTTTTGTGGGGTTCCAATAGTAGAATCTCACATTAAATTTTTTTGGATAAACAAAAGATAAACTGTCATTTTCGATGCCACGACTTGTACTTCATTTTGAATTGATGAATGAAACGAAAAGAGTTGGTAAGACTTTCATAAAATAACCAAACAAAAGCAAAACTGATCGAAATGAAGACCTCGTAACAATCCAAATGTCAATATGAAAAGATAATGGTGAATGAGAACGAAAACCAAATGATATTTAAAAACAGATTCAACAATCTGAAAAATAGATAATTATATTTAAACATAGGTCCAACAAACTGAAAAGGATACACACATTTGATTCAAAGCTTAAAAACAATAATGAGAAAAAGAGCAATACTTGCCGCCACCGCAATGACCACCATATCCACCGTCATCGTCTTCATCATCATTATCATCCCCATTGTTTCTACTATGAATCCACCACAATAGATTAGTCAAAGAGTTTCCATCATCATGACCATTTAATCCTTTAATCTTCTCCATCGCCCCATTTCTGTCGTAAATACTTTCCAAAGCATACGCAAATCCTTTCCAACCTTCTCCAACACCGTCTCTCGTTAAAGCCGGCATTGTCCAATTCACGAGCTGCTTCACAAATTTCACGTCGGAGAACAGAATTTCAGATATAGGAAGTATCGGTAATAACTGTATCTCGAGCCGACACTCTTTCCACTCTTTTGGAGCGAACCATAAGCCACTGTCTCTCTTCGTTGACCATAAAACTCCAACCACACGATTCTCTCCCGTGAAATCTTGCAGGTAAATCGTGTTGTCTTCTTTCACCTACTCAACCACAACCACCGTTTTTACATGTTAGAGGATCTCCAATAAGAAAATCTTCTTAACTAATATCTTAACATAATAATAATAATTTAAAATTATAATATTTTTAATAAAAGTTAAACCAATTAAAAAGTGATACGAACCATATATTAGAGTTTTTTAAAACTCTAAAATAAGAACTTCAAACACTTCTCTTTCCTCCTTTCCTATTTTTTTAATATTAAATAACCTTAAAAGAAATTGTAAAAACTCAACATTGGAAATAGTTTTAGAGAACCGAACCAAATTCTAAACCAAAAATAACCAAACGTAAACCAATCTTTCTCGGTTCGGTTTGATTTGAATATCGTTATCTGCCACCACATTTTCGCTGCATGAATCTCTAACGTCAGAATTGTTGAAGCAACCGCTACAAGATGTGTGTCGCCGTAAGCTAGCCCTAATAAAGCGGTTGAATAATACGCGTTCACGGCCTCACTCGTACTCTCCTTATTCCTCCTGTCGGCGAATTCTGTTAACCCTCCAGCCGGATCAATTGCTTTACGGCTCTAGGTTGCAGGATTTTGATCTTTATTTCTCCTCCTATTTCCACTGAATTAAATAAATGAGTTATTAAATTGGCAGATGGTTGTTTACGCAATTGTCTTGACTTTTGGTGTTAACTACGCGACCCAACCAGTTTATTAGGCCCAAACCCATTACCAATTTGGAAATGGGTTAAAATTCATTAAACCGGTTGGGTTAAAAATAACCCTAACCCAACCATACCAAAATCATTTGACAAAAATCTCTCTTCGATTTCGATTCTCTCTCTATTTCATCTCGGGACGATTTTGATTCTCTCTCGATTCCTCTCGAAATTTAATCAAAAACCATATGCACGGGGTAGCTGCGACAATATCACTTGCATTGTTGTTCGATTTGAAGTTTCTTGAACAAGAACCAAAGTCATATGTTCATTGCCAAAAAACTGCTTAAAGAGAGTTACTTCTAATATATCTTCATAATAATTATTAGTACTACAGGATCTACTTATGTTTCGGCTTCTTTGGTCTTAAAATCTTCAATCTCTCCCTCTCCCTCCACACTGTAATCTTCTTCCTTTTTATTCTTCTTGGTTTCCAGGAATTCCAGCAGGCATTTGAGTGCGATATCAGCGTTTTTACTAGCCATGAGCTGTTGTGTGACTTCAGCTGGAGTTGCATTCACCTCAAGGACAAGCTTCTTGTTAGGTTTTTTAAGCAATTCGACAATTATCAATTGACTAATCTAGCAAAAACCCTAAGCCTTAGGTCTTGTATTAACTTAATTGAATTTGAAAATAGGGAACTCGATTATACCTGAAGTTTGATTGGTGCAGCGGAGATAAGATCAGGTATAAGATCAGCAAGTGCTCCAAGTATAGCACATCTATTGATAGTCCACACGCACGCACGTAGGAGAGAAGTCTACTAGAACTTTGTGTGCAATTCTCTTAGGATTTCGACTTGTGCAGTCAGCGGCTAGGTTTTCTCATCCTTTCAAAAACGTGCCCTATATCATATATATAGGGAGTTTAAGTTAACCTAATTAATTCCTAGTTGAACTAGGATTAATTTAGGCCCAGCCTAAAATACCTAATTAATTCCTAGTTGAATTATGATTAATTTAGGCCCAGTCCAAAACACCTAATTAATTCCTAGTTGAATTAGGATGAATTTAGGACTCGCCCAAAACACATGTTCTTATTCGAAACCATGTATTATTACGCTCAAGTCATGAATCATTCATATAATGATCATTCCCTATTGAATTGTCTTCATTTGCTTAGGTGTGTGACCCAATAGGATCATATAGTACTAGCAGTGAGTATCGCAACTCACAGATTATAAGTGGACTCTATCAAGCCATTACAACCCCTAGTACCATATGACTTTGTCTAATCTCGATGTTAGAACCGATCACACGAGTAAGTACAAATGATTGCAGGACATTCCCAACAATCTCCCACTTGTACTGGAATCATATATTCCCAAAATCTCTTTGTCTCCATATCTTTATCTGCTCTAAGGCAAGAGTTCGTGTCATCCTTATTTTAATGAGCCAGATCAATGTTCATCGAATTTGAATTTGTACAGATAGAGCAAACAACCGTCTATCACCTTGTTTGAGCACGGCCATGCATTTTACAGTATCAAATCTTTCGAAGGGCCCAAAGATATCTTTCTCCCGTATATAGGAGGGACAATTCCATCTTGTTCCATCCTATGTTCCTTTCTCACATTTCATGATCTGTCCGACAAATTCCTTAATAACCACCAGTTACGGTTGGCGTTTGAAATTTTTCAAAATACACCAATTCATGTGCAAGAATGAACTCAGGTCTACTATGCTCTATAGTCTTATGAAAATCTCTTATGACACTCATTATACGATCTCGTAGAGTTCTCATAGGGGGTCATTTTTGATGCTATGTTCATGTGACACACATCTATGTGATTGATTTGATACTTATTATCAATGACTCCATGAAACTTAGTCATCAGTCACCTCACATACTAGTTTATCTCGTTATTAGTATCCCACTTTAATAACCATTCACTAGGGAATGAAATAATTCATGCATTTTACGCCTATAGGGTTTCATGACCAAGTCCTCAACTTGATGACCTATAAGAATGTCATGATTAGTTCGGGATAAATATTTAATACAATTATTAAATAGAAATGAAATAATTTCATTAAAACATAACCAAAGTATGTTTACATCATAACATAAAACTATTATAACTCCCACTGGAACTAAGATTACATCTTAAGATACCTAAGGCCTATGCCATTGGTATGATACTCATGCTTAGTCCGTTAAAGTACTTTCGTCAAAGGATCAATGACGTTCTCTTTGCTTGAAACTCAGTTGATCTTCACATCTCCTCTTTCAACGATATCTCTAATCAGATGATATCTCCTCTCTATATGCTTGAATCTCTGGTACGATTTGGGCTCCTTTGCATGTGCAATGGCTCCATTGTTATCATAATACAGCACCACCGGCTCAGCAATACTCGGAATCACACCAAGTTCAGATATGAACTTCTTTATCCAAACATCTTCCTTCGCAGCTTTTGAAGCAGCGATGTATTCAGCTTCAGTAGTGGAGTCAGCTACGGTGCTCTGCTTGGAACTCTTCCAACTAACTGCACCGCCATTCAGACAGAAGACGTAACCGGACTAAGACCAGGAATCATCCTTATCCGTCTGAAAGCTTGCATCCATGAATCCCCTAATAACCAACTCCTCACTTCTTCCATACACCAAGAACATATCCTAAGTATTCCTAAAATATTTCAGGATGTTCTTGACGGCAGTCCAGTGAGTCTCACCTGGATTGGATTGGTGCCTGCTTGTCATACTTAATGCACAAGCAACGTCTAGACGAGTACAAATCATAGCGTACATGATGGATCATATTGTGGAAGCATAGAGAATCCTACTCATGCGTTCTCGCTCAGCAGGTTTCTTGGGACACCCCGTCTTGCTTAGAACCATGCCATGAGATATTGGTAAGAAGCCCTTCTTGGAATCATGCATACTAAATCTGCTCAAAACCTTATCTATATAAGTTTCTTGACACAATCCGATCAGCCTTTTAGGTCTATCTCGATATATCTTGATTCCAAGAATATAGGCGGCTCCCCCCATGTCCTTCATCAAGAAACATTTTCTGAGCCAAGCCTTAACGGAGTTAAGCAACGGAATGTCATTTCCGATAAGTAAGATATCATCCACGTACAGCACAAGAAACGAAACTGCGCTCCCACTAAACTTCTTGTATACACATCTTTCTTCTTCGTTCCTGATGAAGCCAAATTCTTTGACTGCTTCATCGAAACAAAGATTCCAACTTCGTGATGCTTACTTCAATCCATAAATGGATTTGTGAAGTTTGCACACTTTCCCAGCAGTTTTAGGATGAACAAAACCCTTGGGTTGTGTCATATACACATTCTCTTCCAGAGTACCATTCAGGAACGCGGTTTGGACATCCATCTGCCAAATATCATAATCATAATAAGCAGCAGTCGCTAGGAGAATCCGAATGGACTTAAGCATAGCTACTAGAGAGTAGGTTTCATCATAGTCAACACCGTGGACTTGTTTGAAACCCTTAACTACCAGTCTAGCTGTATAAATTTGTATGTTACCATCCACATCAATTTTCTTCTTGAAAACCCATTTACCCTCGATTGCTTTCGCACCATGAGGTAAATCGACCAACGACCAAACTTGGTTTTCTGACATGGATCCCATTTTGGATTTTGTGGCCTTTAACCACTTTTCGGAGTCAGGGCCCATCATTGCTTCTTTGAAGTTTGCAGGTTCATCGTTGTCAACGATCAACAAATCATGTCCTCCAGTCACGAGGAATCTCAGATATCTCTCGGGTTCATGACGAATTCTATCAGATCTGCGAACTTCAGACTCTACAGTTGTTGATTCGACAACATCTTGTGAGTCTAACTACTGCTCTTCCTGTACGAATTGAGCACCTTCCTGTAGCTTTCGAATTTCTTCGAGTTGTACTTTACTCCCACTGTTTTTCTTAGAAGAAACTCTCTCTCAAGAAAAACACCATGTCGAGTAACAAACACTTTGTTCTCAGTTCGGTTGTAGAAATAGTGCCCCTTGGTTTCCTTCGGATAACCAATGAAGAAGCAGTTATCTGATTTTGTTGCAATTTTATCGGATATTAATCGTTTCACATAAACTTCGCATCCCCAAATCTTCAGGAAAGACATATTGGAAATTTTTCCCGTCCACATCTCATATGGTTTCTTTGCCACTGATTTTGATGGCACTCTATTCAGCGTAAACACAGAAGTTTCTAGAGCATATCCCCAAAAGTATAACGGAAGATCAGTATGACTCATCATTGATCGAACCATGTCAAGTAATGTTCGATTCTTCCTCTCAGACACACCATTCCATTGTGGTGTTCCGGGAGGAGTGAGTTGTGAAATAATTCCACAATCTCTCAAATAGTAACTGAACTCTTGGCTTAAGTATTCACCTCCTCAAGTAGATCGAAGAACCTTAATACTCTTGCCAAGTTGATTATGTACTTCATTTTGGAACTCTTTGAATTTTTCAAAAGATTCTGATTTGTATCTCATTAAATAGACATAACCGTTTCTACTGAAGTCATCAGTAAATGTAATGAAGTAGTTGAAATTTCCTCTGGCACTCACGCTCATCGGACCACATACATCGGTATGTATAAGGCCCAATAAATCGCTAGCCCTTTCATTGAGTTTGTTGAAAGAAGCCTTTGTCATTTTGCCCAATAAACAAGATTCACATTTCTCAAATAATTCATAATCAAATGAGTCTAAAAGCCCATCGTGATGAAGTTTTTGGATGTGTTTCTCCTTTATATGCCCTAAACGACAATGCCAAAGAAAACTCGGGTTTGAATCATTTACTTTGAAGCGTTTGATATTAATGTTATATATAGGTGTAGATTGGTCAAGAATATAAAGCCCATTCGATAATGGGGCGATGCCATAAAATAAGTCATCTCGGGTAAAGGAACAACATTTTTTTTTAATCGAAAATGAAAAACCTTCAGTATCCAAAACCGAAATAGAAACAATGTTTCTGCTTATAGCAGGTACATAGTAGCAATTTTCAAAAACCAAAACTAAACTAGATGGAAGAGACAAATTATATGTTCCTACGACTAATGCGGCAACTCTTGCTCCATTTCCTACACGTAAGTCCACTTGCCCCTTCTCCAAGCTTCTGTTGTTGCTTAGGCCCTGCATATTAGAACAAATATGATCAACACAGCCGGTATCAAGTACCTATGAAGTAGAACTTGTTAAAGCAACATTTACTTCGACAACAAAATACCTGAAGGAGCGTCATACTGCTTCTTCATCTTCTTGTAATCTTCCATAATATTTCTTGCAGTTTCTTTTCCAATGCCCTTGCTCGTTACAGTAATTGCAAACATCCGTTTTAGATGGGCCGGGCCTGGTTCTGGGTATGGATGTGGTCGGCTCCTGGTTCATAACCGGGTCAGCTTTAGCCTTACTCTTACCCTTGTCCTTCCCACGTTTCTTAAACGATTTACCCCCTTGCACTAAGAGTACAGGCGGGGCACCCTACTTGACATTCAGCTCTGCTATCTTAAGCATTCCATGCAGCTCAGTCAACGTCTTCGTCATGCTGTTCATATTATAGTTCAATACGAACTGATGATAACAAGACGGCAGCGACTTAGGTATGATGTCTGTAGCCAACTCTTGGCTAAGGGGACAGTCTAGTTTAGCCATATTATCAATATAACCCATCATTTTCATGACATGACTACTCACCGAACCATCTTTCGGTAGTTTGCATTCGATGAGAGATTTCATCGTTTGGTATCTCTCATATCGTGCATGTTCCTGAAACATTCCCTTCAGGCCAGTCACGATCTCGATGGGCTACACCACATTCTCGTATTGCACCTGCAGTTCCGAGATCATGGTCGCAAGCATCAAGCATTGCACATCTATCACATCATTGGAATGCTTATCCCAAGCATTTCTAACTACAACAGTGGCATTGGCAGTCGGTCTAGGAGGCAAGACTTGTTCCAAAACATAGTTTTTCTTCTCCTGCCTAAGAAAAATTCTCAGGTTACGGTACCAACTCATGAAATTCTTCCCATTCAACTTGTCCTTCTCAAGGACAGATCGAAGGGAGAATGAGTTGTGGTTATGGTTGTTATTATTTGGCATAGCTGAAATTAAGAGAGGTAAGGACTTTTAGTTATGATGATTTAAGTGTTGAGAAATCTTAACATATTTAAGAAACCCCACATTGTGTTCAATCAATAGTTCCTCGATTGAATACAATGATCCCGAGATCAATATTTCAGAAAAATCTAAGTGAGATGAGCTCATCCCCCAGACCTTAGTTATTTAGGTAAGCAACTTATTTGCTAGTTATATCACATATATAACTCTCGGTCGTGATTTGACATCTCATATGCCAAAATCACTCTGATGTCTCAAAGCTCAAGACGGTCTTGATAGCTCAGTCAAGTAACACAATCTCATAGTCATATGGTAACGGTTACCATCTCCCTCAACCATGTCAAAGTAGGTACCTAACTCGAGCTAGCCCACCATACGATGAAACAAGCCTTGACAGTTGACGTGAATTGGAAAGACATCAATTTCTTGATATTTGTTTGAGGAACTAAACTTTAACTTGAATGTATATCATATATGCACTCAAGAAGGTTAAAAGGGGATTTTAAAACTCAATTATTTTTTGGGTTTCGGGTATTTCGGGTTTACCAACATAAGACCCGATCAAGTATTTTTCGCGGGACCGGCTCGGGTTCGGGTATTAGATTTCGGCTTCGGGTTGGGTTCGGGTATCAAATTTCGGATCGGTTCGGGTTATCCGAATTTTTTAGCTAATTTTTTAATCAAAATATTTTAAAAAAAAATATTTTTAAAAATCACAACTTATTAAACTATTTAATATTTTAGTTGTATAATGTTATATTGATTATAAATTTATTAGTTTTTTTAGATTTGTAATTATAATTTTAAATATTTGTGAAACTATAAGTATATATATATATATTTGTGTAAATATATTATATATTTTTGGTATTTCGGGTACCCGTTCGGGTTTCGGGTTTTACCCGATCGGGTTGGGGTACCCGTATTAACATAATATAAAACCCGTTCGGGTATTTTATAGATTTTGGTTCGGTTTGGGTTCGGGTATTTCAGATCGGGTTCGGGTTTTGGATATTATGCTCAGGCCTACTCAAAGAAATCAAATCAAAGGTTTTAAAATTTTATTTATGAATTTTCTAATCATGGTCCTGTGCCGGTTGGCACCTGCTGGTTTTTCTCCAAGTTGGGATAATCTTTCTTAAACCAATTGCGAGAAAACCAGATTCGATCTAATCTTATTAAATCGGATCATTAAGGGCTATTTTAAATTAGGTTTATCACATGAGAACTCTAAAACCATAAACCCTAATTTTTTTATTTCAGTGAAACCCTAATTTTTTTATTTCAATGAAACCCTAATTTTTTATTTCAATGAAACCCTAATCATGCAATTCTAATTCAATTAAAACAAACTTTTAATCAATCAATCAAGCATGAAAACATCAGATTTCATTAAGATTACAACCAGCTCAAATTTTCGATTTCAGTAATAATAAAATCAGCTCTGATTTTCGATTTCATCAAAACCCTAATCATGCATTCTAATTCAATTAAAACAAACTTTTAATCAAGCAATCAAGCATGAAAATATCAGATTTCAATAAGAATACAACCTGGCTCAAATACCACTGTTAGGTTTTTTAAGCAATTCGACAATTATCAATTGACTAATCTAGTAAAAACCCTAAGCCCTAGGTCTTGTATTAACTTAATTGAATTTGAAAATAGGGAACTCAATTATACCTGAATTTTGATTGGTGCATTGGAGATAAGATCAGGTATAAGATCAGCAAGTGCTCCAAGTGTAGCACCTCTATTGATAGTCCACACGCACGCAAATAGGAGAGAAGTATGCTAGAGCTTTGTGTGCAATTCTCTTAGGATTTCGACTTATGCAATCAGCGGCTAGGGTTTCTCATCCTTTCAAAAATGTGCCCTATATCATATATATATATAGGGAGTTTAGGTTAACCTAATTAATTCCTAGTTGAACTAGGATTAATTTAGGCTCAGCCCAAAACACCTAATTAATTCCTAGTTGAATTAGGATTAATTTAAGTCCATCCCAAAACACCTAATTAATTCTTAGTTGAAGTAGGATTCAATTAGGTCTGGCCCAAAACACATGTTCTCATCCGAAACCATGTATTAATACGCTCAAGTCATGAATAATTCCTATAATGATCATTCCTTATTGAATTGTCTCCATTTGCTTAGGTGTGTGACCCAATAGGATCATATAGTACTAGCAGTGAGTATCTCAACTCACATATTATAAGTGGACTCTAGCAAGCCATTACAACCCCTAGTACCATATGACTTTATCGAATCTCGATGTTAGTTACGACCACACGAGTAAGTACAAATGATTGCAGGATATTCCCAACACTTCTCAATGAGATCAAAGAGGACGTGATCTCAGAGGGGAAAGTTCAAAAAGTTTGGTGAATTTAATCGAAATATTTGAATATTTGAAATTTTAGACATTGAATTATACCAGTTAAGTAGTTGGGGAAAATTACACATATATATACTTTTGCTATTTTAGGAAACTTTTTAGTTAATCATATCTTTAATTACTCCTAATTAGTTGAACCTGCACAATAATGGTAGTAGTAGTACTAATAATATGGATACAAACCCTAAGTTTATAATAAAAACTTATATAACCAATTTTGCATGTATTGGGTTTCATATTATAGGTAGTAGTCTCAAAATGAAGACATTCTCTCATGATATCATCCTCTTATACCTCAAATCTAGATCAGTAAACACAAAATGACTTTTATGTTTGTATTAATTATTATATAATCATGTAATTACCTAATTCAAGTTTAATTTTGTGTAATTAAGGCCGGAATGAAATCATAGACACTAATTACCTTAATTTTATGTGAACCGACATCGATAATTTATTTACGTGTACATGCACCAAATTACAAGAATTATGTTGGTAATGGAGTAAGCAATCATGTACCAAACAACTATAAGAAAAATCAAATTAGAACCGGCAAATTTAGCCTAAACCAAATGAAAATAACCGAATTAGTTTTAACCAAACTAATTTTTCAAAATTAAATTAGTTTTATCCAAATTGTGTTGTATAATCAATAGTTATAACATTTTTGTTGCTTACTAAATGATAACATGAATGAAAACAAAAGTAGTGCATGCGAATTTTAATAAACATAATTGATTGTTGGTTTAATTTTATCTTAACCAATTAGATTGATTTTCGAATAAACCAAACGAAGAAGCAATTCAAACCTTATTTTTCTGGTGAAAGTTTTTATTGTGGATCCAAATTCACTAAAAGAAAAAAAAAAGGAGTAAAATGAGTAGTTGGGATTGAAGAGGAGTAGACAGATTTTGAGCTCTTTCATTAAGGGTAGTTATGATTTTGATCCCCTCCAGCCCAAGAATGGAGTTTGAAAAGATCGAAGCATCTCAAACGCGGATAATTCAATTTGAATTTTGTTCCTTTTTTCCCTAATGTCAAGTAATCCGCCATTAAAGAATACGCCTGAGGTCTGTATCTCTTACCCCACAACGGATCTATCTTTGCCAGCACAGCAATCGCGTATACAAAGTAACCTAGATGATAATGGTGATCGTTGTAAATCCCGAATCCGAAATCTGCTCCTGAATCACTCGATCCTTTCTTCGTGATCACACCTCCCCATTTAGGATCGTACAAAAACCCGTTTGCCTGGAAACTCCCGTTTCACCAAGGCTCGATCATGTTCTTCAAATAGCTTCTAATCGCAGGAATCACATCGAGATGACTAACTTCTTCCGCGATTAAGGCTAACCTCGCGGCTCTTGCGATCAATTTCTCGTAGAAATACGACGAATCCGTGACCGGAGCTGAGGAATCTAAGGCGTTTACGTCTTTGATAAGAGCTGAGATGATCTCTTCTTGAGACTCTTCGGGAACTCCTTTGACAGAGTGCCACGTCACCGAAACAGGGTCTGATTTTAAAACCCATGAATATTCGACAACACCTACCAGCTCTCCGTCGATGCTGTTGTATCTGAAATTGTCCAGAACTGTGATTGAACAATCGTTGCTTGCTAAAAGCTTAAGATGAAGAGGATGAGCGAGCATCAGGAGATTTCCACAGCCTTTCTTCTCCCATTTATACTCCAAAGCAAAGGGCTTTGTGAATTCAGCATCGCCGGAAATTGGGTAACAGAAACTGAATCGGTCGAGAATCGATTTGTAATCAGGATTCGAATCCGGTAACACGACGATCCGGATTATTCCAGAATACCCACTTTCACAATTGATCGAAGAAGTGCCGTCTCATTTGGTTAAATTGATCGGAGAAGAGGCGTAAATCAGCCATGTCTGGTTATTGTTGAGTTTGGCGGTGTACGTAGTAGATGTGCTATTTAAGGTTAGCGATAAAACCGCGTGGATGGTTGAAATTGTGATCGGGGAGTTACCAGAGACGGAACAGGTGATG
Source organism: Lepidium sativum (assembly GCA_023374145.1). Taxonomy (NCBI): domain Eukaryota; kingdom Viridiplantae; phylum Streptophyta; class Magnoliopsida; order Brassicales; family Brassicaceae; genus Lepidium; species Lepidium sativum. The sequence goes on along the minus strand of JAKUCM010004743.1, from coordinate 16,249 downwards.
AAAGGGCTTCCTCTGACGAGGAAGAATCTGAGATTGGAGGAAGGAAACTCGAGAGTGATGCCGAGAACGCTGAAGCAAGAAATCACATGAGTTTTTCGGGAATGCGGGTCGGGTCCATCTGACCCGGTGATAATGATGTCGGCGTTAAAAGCCTCGAAAACGAAGATAGCCTTTGGGAGATGCTTGAGGTTTTGTAATTTGATGTTTTGCTTAGCAAAGGAGAAAGAAAGAGGTTTGATTGCAAGCAATGTAAGTTACAAACACGCAGTAATGCATATTACATTCTTGTTCGTTCCCGTTGAATAAGAAAATAATATAAATTCATGTTTTTAAGAGAATATCACATAAAAGAACTTTCAAAATAGTAGTCACTTCAATTTGGAAATTTAAACATTTTTCGCAATAAACCTCTGATAGAGATAGATTGGTGATATATAACCTTAAAGTAGCTACCACTTTAGTATTTTTTGAAGAGATATTGCCCCATTTTTTAACAATTCAATTCCTTTTATAAATGTTGCTTTCTTTTCTCTCTTTTTTTCGCTTTTATGCAAATTTTATTAAAGCCGAAAAGGATAAGTTACAAATGGATCACACAAAGAAGAGTAATGACAGCCGAGGATAGGTGGCTCACTGGTGTAGTCACTTTACAAATCTTCATGGCACCAGGGATCGAACCCCCTACCTGCAGTTGTAGGTGTGGGATTTAAAAACCAGTAGATTAGTTGACAAAAAAAAAAGTAATGACCCAAAAACATAAAGCCCAAAAGGAAAGCAGTGCCACTAAGCCCACATTAGTCGCTCCGGTGAAAGAAAAGCCTTCGGCAGAACTGCCGTATAGCTTGTTTCCTCTCCGTCCTTTGTCAGATTGTGGTCGCGACTTCCAAAGCCGATAGATCTACTGGAAACTCGGATGCCGTTGAGGCAAATCATTGAACTTCACCTGCAAGAAACTTCTTCTCCATTAGACCATGTAATGGTTGAAACTAAATCTACCAAGAACTCTCATCAGAGCAGTGAAAGCAAGGAGATTGACGCTTGACTGAGTAAAATCAACTCACTCTCTCTCTGAAAAATTGAAGTGTGAGAAGAGAAATAGTAGAGAAGAAGAAAAGTCGGAGGTATGAGGTTACCTCAAAACCGACCTAATCGGATGGAAACCAGCAGAGTCGCCGGAAGAAACCACTCGGAAAAAAAATCTCTTACTAGAAAGTATTTAGAAAGAAATAGAAAAATATCTGAATTGGTTATCAGTTATAGCTACTGACGCGGAATCCCGAAGGAATCGTCACTCCAAATTGTAAGGATAGTCCTTGGTCTTCAAAGAATTTGTGTAACCTCTTAGGTATATCAAATCTAAGATTGTTGTTGTTTCAAGTCGCCTTCAATTAAGCAAGGTGATGGAACGACAGAATGTTACTCAAGCAGCCCCCACCTTTAGTATATTAAACCGAAGATTGTTGTTGTTTCGACTCGCCCCTTCACGCCAATAGATAGGAATGGAGAAAGATCGAAAAGTTCACAAAGAACAAAAGAGAATCACTCTCAAATTTATTGATAAAAAGTTGGATCCTCACAAATGAGAACTACATGACTTTATAAAGAAAATAAATGACACTCTAGATTCTTCTAGACTTATTGAATGTCTTAAAGATGAAGAGTAAAGAGTACTAAGTAAATGTCACAATATATTATGACTTGAATGAGAATGACTCTTGAATTTTTGCCCTCCAAAAAATCTTTTAGTCTTCCAAACTCGTCACTATTCATGGGCTGGACTTTAAGACTTGATTTAGGACTTCTCTTGCACTTCTAGAAGGCTCAAAGTAGGTTGGACTTGACAAGTATAAAGTCCAATGAATTTATTATGTTGTTCTATGTCAAAAAGATCTTGAATAAATCTACAAATGCTCTTCTTGATTTGTTTAGCCCGTGATCTTGTAATTTGACCGGCTGGAATCTCCAATACTCTCTCGTGATTTTCATTGCTTAGCTCCAAATTCTCCTTACCTTCCTTGCTGCTTTCCATGATCCTACTTGGCAAAACTCGAAAGATCGGCTTCTTTGAATAATAGAAAAGAGAGAAGAGAGGATATTAATCTTAAGCCATAAGAACCGCCGGAAAAGAAAGCACTCGAGAGATTATCCATGATAAATGTTGCGTTCAATGCATAATATTCATAAAATGATAAACTACGAAGAAAATAACACATTTCCTATTTAATAATCCAAATCTAAAAATAACTATTGAGGCATTTAAAATGATTTCAACTAACAACTAACACAACCGAACCGTTCCGGTTAAAGCATCAACAGTTTCGGTTTAGCTATGCGAAGAGAAAGATTGGATCCCACTGGTTTTCATGGAAGAGCAGCAAAAATAAGTCGTTGAGCTTGGCCGAAAAGCGCAACCCTTAGCCGCTCGATCCAAGATCTACAGCTCAGATTGCCTCCACTTGACATCTCCTAGCATCTGTCTCACCTTCATTCTCACTCTCTCGCCTCCAGTGCTGCCCTCACTCTCCACCTTGATTCGCATTCCACTCCTCGTGTTTTACAGGATTTGGCTCGTCACAGAGATTACGAATGAAGAGCATGACTTGCTCGTTAAACTTTGTGATCAATCAAAAACAGAACTTTTCTTTTTATATTTTGTTTTCCTTTTTCTCGCTTAGGTTAAGCTTTTCTCGCTTTATAAAGGCATTTGTTAACCTCTGCATTTTTTATCATTCAAGTTTGACAATTCTCTTGTTTGAGTTTTTAACTTTCTCTAAAGTTTCGTGTTGTTGCTCGTGTGTTTTTCCGAACCTTAGCTCCTTGCGTGCTTTGACTCGTTTCTATCAATAAATTGTACTTTCTTCACTCTTAAGTTTCGATTTTTTATTCTACAAGTTCTGAATTCCCGTAACTATATTATCGTGAACAGGTTTTCTTCCCTATTTGAGAGAATTGGATCGACTTGAGTTATTGGAAAGCGTGAAGCTGATTCGGAAATCGTGTGTGTTGCATTATATGATTAGGCTTCGGCTGATTGTTTGAGTGATCCATTTTACAAAAGGGAGCTTTATGATCCTCGTGTTTCTTATTTTGCTATTGCAATTAGGCTCAAATGAGAGAGCAGACGCTGCAAGAAGAAAATAGTGCATATGAGAATGCAATAACAATTTGTGAGATGGAAACAGAAGAGAAAAGGCATGAAGCAGAGTCTCTTCTTCAAAAATTGAAGGTAATTTTTATAAAATGTAAAGCTGACTCAGATTTTCACATGATAGACATTTTCTTGTTCAGATTATATATAGTGTTTCTTTTCTTGTCTGTAATCTCTTTCGGATATAAATCTTTTGCCTGAATCATTTGTTTTGCAGGAGCTAGAAGATGTAGAGGAAAACTTGAAAGCTGAGTAGGAAGATGACCAAGCTTCTCTAGATGCAAGGCAGTCCAAAAGCTCTAATGAATCCGTTGGCCTGATGGAAATGGAAAAGATGGAACAAATACAGAGGCCATGAAGACTGTTATGCTAGAGAATTTGGAGAGCAAAAAGAATGATTTGGTTAGTTGATTTTTTTTTTTTAAACAAGCGATTTGGTTAGTTTTCATTTTAACTTTAATGGGAATGAAATTCTATATTGCTGTATATGTGACAACAGTGTAAGTTATTCGTTTTCTCCTAAAGTTCAATGGAAGAAAAAGTTCAGGATCTAGAGAGGAATTGGGGATGTTATACAGGAAAGAGCACTGAAGTAGCCCTCTCCAGGTACGTTTTATCATCAACACTGATTGTACTTCTTGGCTTTCTCACAAGAAACTTTCATTTTGTTTAGTTGTTATGTTACTAGTTTATCACCATTCAGATCCGTCGTGTCTACCAACGCCTAAAACCAAAAACCTTCATTAGATAGCTTATTTTCAGTAAGAATTCAGTGAAGATCTGATCTTGGTTCTGTTAGATAGGTTTATAGCCTGAAAAGTTTCATTTATATTGTCTCACTGGAAAGGTTTTTCTTTCATAGCTCAGAGAGAGAGAAGACACTAGATAGACAACTTCACAGTCTAATCGAGCAATTAGCTATGGAACAGTTCCATCTCAAGCCAAATTAGTTTACAATGTTCTCTTCAAACAGTTAACATAAACTTGTAATATGCCTATCATGCACAAGCTGAGGGAATTATCTGCTTCAATACAATGGTGTACGGTCTTATCATAAATATGCATAAATGATGTGTAATGGTGATGTCGTGGTCATCCAAAAACTAAGAAAACATGTGACCATAATTAAAAATTCAATTAAATAAACCAGAGATGGAGAGAGAAGCTGAAGGCTTGATTTGGTTTGGTCACTAGGACAACATTTTTCGAACCTGAGCCAATAATCCTTTGCCTTCTTCTTTCTTTAGCATAGCGAGCAAGAAGTCATTGAGGTTATCGATAGGACCGGGCAAGCACCAGTGAACACAGTCGTTGTACAACGAAACATTGGCCTCAGGAGTATTCCCATAGCGGCTTGGGTGACCGTCGGGTCTAAGCCACATCGCTTGGGTCGCATCTAGTAGTCTTAGCCTCTTCCCTTTCATCTTTGCTTCTTCTTCAGCTTTCCAAAACTCTTCCAACTGGATTTTGTGTAGTTTCATTGTGGTTTCGTCTTGAGTCTCGTTGCTTTTATAAGGTTCTTTCCTCAAACAATTTCCCCCTTTGTTCCATATCCCGCCTTCGAAATGCGATGGTGCAAAGGCTCGTAAGTACATTATTCCATTGAAGCTTTCTGAGTCCAAGATCGCTTTAAACGCGGTTCTAAATGCTTTTCTATACCCGTAAAACATTGTAAGATCGGTTACGTTTGGTAATTGGCAATAATGACAACCAATCCTTGTCCGGTTTTCATAGAAGACCGATGGCCGGTAATGCCAATGGCCAGAGGACATGATCACGTAGTCAAAGTCTCCTATCTCGGCTGTCCAACTCTCGTCCGCCTCATCGAGGTATAGATCGAAATGATCAGTATGCTCTGGCTCTGTCGGGTCGGGTTTTGCGGACTTTACCAAGTGCGGTGTCCAAAATGTGGCGACCGTGAAATTGTACGACTCGTATGTCCATCGTTTGAAATATTCATCAGCATTAACCGAAGCATCCACTGGATATTCAACCTGAAATTTTAAATTTACTTCAGTCTCCAGTTATTTGTATTTATAACTTTAAACGGATTTTACGTAACTAAATCAAATCAGTAGACATCCATGTTCTATAGTGTTTAGGAATTATATTAAACAACTAGTTTCCTTTTTTACATGAAAAAAAGTTCGTGAACTCTGGGGATAGTCGATTGTCTAATCACTTTTTTCAATCATGTTTTTCAGAATCTTTAAAGATAAGTTAACTTTTTAAGCTAAATAATTTCATTAAAATATCTCAAATCATTGGACAGCGTGCCCAATTCTGTTTTATAATTACTTTTTTTTCTTCTTGTATAAGAAACCATTATTCCAGTAATTGTGCAGGTGAACCAAAATTACCTTTAGGCACGTACCCCAGTTCTGTATTTAAATATAAATATTTGAGTAGTTATATGATTTTACCAAAATTAGGTTATAACCTACATGTGGAAGTTTATATACAAACAAACTTTTGAATGTAATGATATAATGATACATATATATACACATATAATGATCAAAGTAATGATTCACATATCTAACTTCGTTTATACTACATTTATTTTATCAAAAGTATTCTTCGACTAATAATTAATTATACGCTACAAAAAAAAAGGTGAATTGGTAGGGAAATTTACGACACCAAAATGGTGTCGCAAAAATGTTTTGCCATTGCGGGCACCCATGCGAGGCCAAAGTGGGCATCGCAATAGCCTAGCAAACTTGCGATGCCGAAAAAACGTCGCAAGTTTGCGATGTACATGCGACTCGTTTGCGACAATTATGCGAGGTCCGTACATATGTCGTAAAGCCATTGCAAACTTGCGACGTTGTCGCGAGACATGTTCGCCATCGCATGTTTGCTACATAACACAACTTTTGAATTTCCCTATAAATATCCCCCACATGACAATGTTTAATTGACAGAAAACAAGAATTAATAAGAGAGAGAATCTAGTGAGAGAAATTCGTGTTTGGAAAAAAATTCAAATAAATTACGTTTCGGAAAATAATGACGACGGGACCATGGAGTGTTTACTTTACGACGATGGATGTATAACAGAAGGGATATGGAGACTGGAGAAGTGACGAAGGAGTTCCGAGATGGGTTGCAGGCATTTATAAATCAGGCGGCAAATAACCCACATACTCCAAATGATGGTAACATTTTTTGTCCATGTTTAAAGTGCTGGGAACAAGAAATATTTGAATATCGATATGGTAAAAAGACACGTTTATAATAGAGGATTTATTCCAAACTATTATGTCTGGTTTTCGAAAAGGGAAGGATATAGTATGGGTGGTGAAAGTAGTAATATGGGTGCTCGTGGTAATGATCTAGGGAGTCAAGAATATGCTAATAACAACTATGGCGGTAGTATGTTTGAAAACTACGCTCATCTACAAGGAAATATGTCACATGATATGGTTACAGATGCATATCATGGGTATTTTCCTGGTGTTGTTGAAAATATTACGGAAGAACCTAACCCGGAAGCAAAACAATTTTATGATATGCTAGATGATGCTAATCAACCCATCTATGAGGGATGTAGAGATGGTCTATCTAAACTATCATTAGCATCTAGGCTAATGTCTATTAAAAGTGAAGGAAACATAAGCGAGAGAAGTATGAATCAATTTGCTGATTTGCTTAAAGAGTATTTGCCGGAAGATAACAATTCTGCTGCGAGTTATTATGAAATGCAGAAAGTGGTTGTGGGTCTAGGATTACCATCTGAAATAATAGATGTTTGTAGTGAAAATTGCATGATTTTTTGGAAAGATGATGATAAGCTGCAGGAATGCCGTTTTTGTGGAAAGCCAAGATACCGTGCAACGAACGGAAGGACGCGTATCCCGTACAAACGTATGTGGTACCTTCCAATCACTGATAGGCTGAAATGATTATATCAATCGGAGAGAACCGCATCTGCAATGAGATGGCATGATGAACATAAAGTAAAAGATGGGGAGGTTACACATCCTTCAGATGCAAAGGCGTGGAAACATTTTCAAACGGTACATTCTGACTTTGCTAAAGAGTCAAGGAATGTATATCTAGGTTTATGCACTGATAGATTTAGCTCATTTGGTTTATCTGGTAGACAATATTCTCTATGGCCTGTCATATTGACACCGTAAAATCTTCCACCGGATATGTGCATGAGAAGAGTATTTTTGTTTATGATTATTCTAGTGCCAGGTCCTAGTCATCCAAAGCGTTCCCTCGATGTGTTCTTGCAACCTCTGATACACGAGCTTAAGCAGTTATGGTATAGGGGTATATGGACATTTGATTACGTGCAAAAGCAGAATTTCAACATGCGCGCTGTTTTGTTGTGGACAATAAGTGACTTCCCGGCGTATGGTATGTTATCAGGGTGGACGACACATGGAAGGTTATCTTGTCCATATTGTATGGGTTGGTCAGATGCATTTCAATTAAAGCATGGAAGAAATCATGTTGGTTTGACTGTCATCGTCGGTTTTTGTCCATGCATCATCCATATAGAAGGAACATGAAATTGTTCAAGAAAAATAAGGTTGTGCGTGTTCCTCCACCAACATACATGTCAGGCAGTGAATTGTTGGAGCAAATAGATCATTATGGTGCCCAGGAAACATGTGAACGTGGGGGGTAATTGGCACGTTGTAGGAAATATGTCTGACAGATACGGTGAATCTCATAATTGGCACAAGAAGGGTATCTTTTGGGAACTCCCGTATTGGAAAGATCACTTGCTACGGCACAATCTTGATCCGATGCACATTGTTAAAAACTTTTTTGACAACGTGATGAATACGATTTTAAATGTATAGGGAAAAAGTAAAGATAATTTGAAAGCCAGGTTGGACTTGGCCGAAATATGTGCAAGACCCGAACTACATATCACAATGAATGGAAAGCAACCAATTCTGATATTCCGTATGTCAGGAGAAGCTAAACAAGCGTTGTAATGGATGGAAAGCTTCCAACTATCACAATGGATGGAAAGCTTCCAACTATCGTCCATGAATCAATCGTCGGTAAATGATTCTATTGTTTTGATTTGTTTAATTTGTCTTACTATTACATTGATTGGCTACTAATAATGATTTTATTATATTTAGGGATCGGTGCATTTTTTAGGGATCTTTGTACCCGAACACTAACAGTGGATGGCATTGCTCAATTAGAAAGTAACATTCCATTGTTGCTTTGTAATTTGGAAAAGATCTTTCCTCCTGTATTTTTTGACGTGATGGAACATCTTCCAATCCACCTACCACACGAAGCTGCCCTCGGTGGGCCCGTACAATTTAGATGGATGTACCCGTTCGAGAGATTCATGGGTCATCTTAAAAGGAAAGTTAAAAACCAAGAAAAAGTGGAAGGATCGATTGTGGCTGGAAGTCTAATTGAGGAAACATCACATTTCACATCGTATTACTTTAGTACAGCCGTTCAAAGTAAAACATCCCAAGTCGGATGATACGACAATGGAGGAGTTGCAACATCATATGCCATTGCGGTTCCTAAAATATTTCGTCAGGTCGGGCGGCTTGGTTAGAAATTAAAGGAAGATTATTGGGAAAATCACACGTACTCTCGTGTAGCTCACACTTACATACTGCGAAATTGTGAAGATGTAGTGCCATTTGAGAGGTATTTTGATAAAATATTTTATTAATTTATTTATTGATGTACATATAATTCATACGTGTTATATCTACAGTGAGTTTGACAACCAGATACGGGAAGCCTTTCCCAACTTGCAAGAAACAGAATATGACACATACAAAGAACGTGATTTCGCTGGTTGGCTAAAATACTATGTAAGTATAATTTATATTAAATATATAAACATTTTCAAAAATCATTTCTGTAAAATTATAAATTTTTATTTTGTAGGTTAAGAACGGATGTTCTGGCAAACCTATGCCTTTATGGTTGCATGAGCTTGTTGATGATCCTATTGCCAGAATCGTAACTGCTCCAATGTATTTCACTCGCGGCTATACGTTCCACACGTACGACCATGGTTCAGATAGATCAACGACAAATTACGGGATTCATGTTCCCGGTGAAACTGACTTTTACGGCATTTTGAACAAAATTATAGAAGTCACCTTTCCTGGAGTACTTGGATTGCGATGCGTATTGTTCCAATGTCATTGGTACAATACGACGGTCGGTTCGAGGAATCTGCTCTAATAACTTAGGGGTAACAGACGTTAATGGAAACCTGATGTATTTTAAATTGCTACTCCCTTACGACATCTCGGGTCCGGATATCGCAAGGGGAGTAGCATGTTTTTTCAAATTTAAATTTGCTACTCCCTTGCGATATCCCGGGTCCGGATGTCGCAAGGGAGTAGCAAATGTTTAAAACCCTAGGGACGTCGCAAGGCTATCGCATGTCCTGTGAGTCCCTTGCGACGGCTCCCCGAATTAAATCAAAAATAATCATCTTCTTCCCCTATTCTTCCTCTTTCTTCTCTCTTTTCTTCTTCTCCGGCGCATCGCGAGCCCTCCTCCTCTCTTCGGCAATCGCGAGCCCTCCTCCTCTCTTTCTCTATTCCTCTCTTTCCCTCTTTCCTCTTCCTCTCTTTCTCTCATTCCCTTCTTCTCTCTTTCTCTCTTTTCTCTCTCTCTCTCTCTCTCTCTCTCTCTCTCTTCCGTCGGGGTCTCGCCGTCGGGACGCCGGAACCGCGAACCACCGAACCTCCGCCCTCCTCCTCCTTCTCCAGCGCAAGCAACAAATGTAAGGCATTATTTTTTTCATCAATCGTTAAAATTTTAGATATAGGATGGAATTAGTTAGATCTAGGTATGGAATTTTAGATTTAGGATCCTATAAGTCGGATTTCGTAATTAGGTACGTGCTAAAAAAATTTCAAAACTTTTACGGAATTTTTCCGGAATTTTTAGGATTTTTCCGTAGATTTCCACTTTTTTTAAAAAAATTTAGATTTTTATAATTTAATTTCAGACTAAATTTGTTTTTCCTAATTTATTAGATAATTATCGGATTTAGTTAACGATGTTACAATTATCGGATTTAATTATCGGATTTGTTTTTCCAAATTTTTTTCGTGCCAGATGTTTATATCTAATAATCCATACACGCGATATCTATCTGATGTCGATGAGCACCCTCCGGCGACTCCTGGCTCGGGTTGTAGATCTATTCCCCCGACCCCTGGTGGCAGTTATGGATCTCTCCCGGGGTTTTCGCCTGTTGTTAATACTGCTCATGCAGCTCCCGGTGAGCCACAGTACCTGACACCAGACGCTACTACGGGGATGACAATATCGAGGACATACTGTCAGATCCGGTGCACAAATTTCTCCCTAATCTTCATCCTAACCGTCCGCCGGGGACTTTGTGGTAATATCTTTTATTTTTATTTTACAAATTTTGCCGTTTATTATTCGTAAGTTTATATTATATAAAAATATTCTAATGTAGGTTCGATGACGACGGAGATTTGCCAACGGCGGTTCGAGAAATCTTTGAACGAGATTTCAAGGAACCGCATGCTAATTTTAGCCAAACTCCTATCCACATCACCGACATATGGTTCAGAACGTTTGCGATAAAAAAATTCATTATTTTAATTTATTACACTGTTTATAAGAGTTATAAAATTTCATTCTTATAATTTTACATTCTTTTTGTAGCAACGTTTTCACTGGGAAGTTTCTATTACCGGTCTAGTCCGGAAAGAGTTCAAGGTGGTCTTGCTTAGACGGATGAACGATCAGGTGGGTCGATGGAAGAGTAAGTGGAAGAAGAAGGGCAACGAGGCAATGCCACAGTGGTTCAAAGATTCAGTTTGGGAAGGCTTGATTCGCTACTGGGAGGATCCCAAGTCTCAGAAGAAAAGCGCAAGCTGTCGAGCAGCTCGGTTAGCTGACCCTGATGGGACCGGTCCCCACAAACATTGCTCGGGCAGAACATTGTTCAAAGCTCGGGCCCGCAAACTGGTAAATATTTTTACATATAATTTACATTTATTTAAACAATTATTGTCTTAATTTACAATTTCACAGCAAGAGGAATCGGGGGATACGCACCCTGATATCCTTGGCACTCTGTACATCACCAAGCGGAACAAGGCCGGAGTTTTTGTTGACAAAAAATCCGAGAAGCTTTACAACGAAGTCACTGCAAAGTTGGAGGAATTGACTCAAGAATGCGGTGATGAGAGCTCAGCATCCGGGGGATTATCTACGGCGCAAAAGAACCAGATATACTCTGAGGTAAACTACATTTTAAATTTTTCTTCTAACTTATATTTTTGCAAAATTAAACTAACTTAATATTGTTATTCCTTTATTAGATCGCTCCCCGTAAAAAAAGGAGAATATTTGGAACAGGTTCTCTTGGCTCCAGGATTGAGCAGTGTATCTCACCAGAAGGATTCTCCCAATCATCTGCAGCAACCAGTGACCTGCGGCAAATTGTCGACCGTCAGACCCAAGAGTTAGATCGGACTAACACCGAGCTTGCCAAAGCTAAGAAGAAAATCACGACCTATGATCGTTTGTGGTCTATACTCGCCAAGAAGGATCCAGAGCTAGCTGATGCATTTGCCGAGATCAATGTTGAAGACGAAGACACCGGATCCGGGTTGGGAAATTTAGATCGCTCAGACGATTTCTGATTTATAAAAACACCTTTTGTAATCTTTTTTATTTCAAAATATTTTTAATTTGAAAAAAACTTTTTTTAATTTTAATTTATAATTTAAAATATTTAAAATATTTTTTTTATTTTTAATAAATTGTAAAAGGTGTCGCAAGGACGTAGTAGAAACTGCTCTCGCAAGGGAGTCGCAGTGTGCGCCCTTGCAAGCGAGTCGCAGGGCGCGCTCCCGCAAGGCCGTCGCAGAGCGCGCCTTTGCAAGGGAATCGCAGGGCGCGAATCGCAGGGCGCGCTCCCGCAAGGCTGTCGCAAGGCGCGCCCTTGCAAGGGAGTCACAGGGCGCGCTCCCGCAAGGCTGTCGCAAGGCGCGCCCTTGCAAGGGAGTCGTAGGACGCGCTCCCGCAAGGGTGTCGTAGTGTGTGCTAGGCCATTGCGACACGGAATTATGCTAAGCCTTTGCGACATTTTCTTTCCCTCGCAGACCTTGCGACGTCTATGCTACAAATATATGTTTGCGACACGCAAATTGCGACATATATGTGGCCATCGCAAAGGCGTTTCTTTTTGCCTATTGCGACAGCCTTGCAAGGGCTTTTGCTATCGCAAAAGCCGTGTTTTCTTATAGTGATACATTTAACCTAATGATTCGAGCTAAAAGCTCATCGATTAGAATGTTACTTCAAAGCCAAGAGTTGTTATTATATGGTATTCCTCAATACATGTGATGCATACTAAAATATGATATACAGATTTAAATGCATTATTTTATCAATACTTGTAGAATTACAACATTATTCTCTACTTTACTTATTTATTTTTCATGAATTATTTTTATACTCTTAGCTTAATTATTTTCATGCTCAAAACATTTTGATACGTTATTTTACAACACCAATTTTCAAAATTAATAATAGTAATACACTTCTAATTAAATTGTATAATAGCGGTTACTAAAACGTTTCAAAAGTAAAATTAGACTTAAAATTTTGTCATTTTTTAGTTTAACGTTTTGGCTCACCAACACCCAAAACAACATCGTTTTTCATATAATAAAATAAAAATTTGAATCTTGACATTCATCGTCTCTTCGAATTTTGAATTTGGGAATAAGGTTTTCTATTTTGTGATTTTTTCTTCTAAAAAAGAATCTTTTGTCAGTGACTCTTACATTTTACTCTTGATTTATATGATTCTTTTTAGTTTTACTTTTTTCATACGACAAACGATCTCATTTTAGATGCTAATGAGCTAAAATTTTAACAAAAACGATAGAATTTTAAGTGTAATGACATTTTTAAAATGCTCCAGTAATCGCTATTATGTACTTAACTGAAAGTGTATTACTGTAGTTAATCTTGAAAGTTAGTGTTATAAAATAGTGTATAAAAAATTTAGGACATGAAATAATTAAGTTAAAAGTATAGGTTTTTCCCGTAAAAAATAAATAAGTAGAGGGAGAATATTGCGGGTAACCTAGTCTATAACATTTGTTATTGATCAATGATTTCACATTTAAGAAAAAACAATAAACTCCGATCTGTTCACATATATCTAATGTTTTATATTTGTAAATCTAAAAAAAATAATAAAAAAGAGAATAAATGATGGACTAAAATTTAATAATGATACTATTAAAAACAGAATACAGTAAGTTTGAAACCTCAAATAAGAAATATTAACAAATTACCTGAGAGAGAAGGCAGATCAAAGACTGCATGTGGTTTCTACTAACGGAGTCACCAACAAACGCCATGGTTTTGCCTCTCACGATCGCAAGAAACTGAAACGGGTCAAAAACCGGCAAGCCTTCTTCGCAGCCGTTTGGTTTCCATTTCCACTTGATAAAATCCGTATCGGGGTCTTCCAAACTTCATGCAGTTTTGGTGTTCATGTATCGCCCAGCACGTCGTGTTGGTGTAGTAAGGTGCTTCGGGGTTAGGAACCCATTCTCCCGAGAATAAGTCACAGCTCTCTCGTCTTGTTACTACACTGTTTTGGAGCTTGATGATGCTGGTTTGGCTTGGAGTGTGTTGCTTGAGGAAGAAGTTAGGGGTCTTCTATGAAAGGATAAAGAAGAGGGATGATGGTGAAAAGAGTTGTGGCAATGGTTACTACAATGAGTAGCTTTTGTTTGCTTGGAATTGTTGCAGAATGAAGAATCTCCATTATTGAAGGAAAGATAGAGAGAAATGGAAGAGAAAACATGATCTTAGAGTTGGAGAGTGGTTTGTTTATGAACTGTGAATGGTTTTTAATGATTAACATTTTTGTGAAATTTTTTGTGTACAATAAAAAGAGTAGGTGTCACATCTAAATTATGAGTTATTATTATTGTAATATAGTGTTCGACCAAAGTAATCAACCAAAACTTTAATTCACTATGTGATGACTAACTATTCACTAATTTGGACGTTTTTTGTCGGCAATTCGGATGTTTAATTGTTATCCAATACAATAATTTCACGTGTTATTCTTCGTAATATTTATTGCACATAAGCATCTTTCAAGTTGCAGTCAAAATTGGTAGAATTAAAACCAGTTTTAAAAGTCAATTAACCAAAAGATGAAATATATGTTTTCTGTCTCCACCATAACACAAGCAAGATCATCAAAACTTTTGAGAGTAGTAAATCTTTAATCTTGTTTCACATTATCAAGAGATTTGCACTTTACAGAACTAAAGTTATCAGGATAAAATTGAGCCAATCTCATCAACTTTTACTTATCAAACTGTTGGAAAGAATTTGTCGGATCTAAGGTTGTCATACAAACAAGTAGTTCTGAATTTACCTCATTAAAACGATCATTAAACTCTTGAAGTTGCATATCTAAGATAGTGTAAAAACAGTCCACCTTGTAATGATGCAAGTTGGTTATTTTGGTATTTTTCCTTGGTCTTCTCGAATCAACAAATTCCTCATCCAAATTAAGAATTTCAGTCTTGTTTTGCTCACTGAAAGACAAAACTTTAGCAAGAAAATCATCCCATCCATCATTTTTAAGCTTATGCAACTGTCTCTTAGTAGATTCCACCAATGAAATAGCATTCACGATATCTTGGTCTCGTCTTTGTAAAGCTCTTGATAAGTTGTCAGTGAGTCCCAGAATAATCATCATTAATTGTAGATAAAAAACAAAATAAAAAAAAGCGTGGAAATATTTGAGAAGACCACATGCTTGCCGTCTTTTGGTGGTGTTTGTGCCTTCATCCTGATATATTCAAGAACTTCAATGGTTGATGAAAATAACTCATCAAGTCACAATATGATCTTGTACTGTGAGTTCGAACGAGTATTTGCAAGTCTTTGTTGTGAAATATTTTGATTTAACCCAGTTCCAGTCTTAATTTCACCATTACTAATCTCTTCTTCAACTTTTCTGCGATGACTTTCTCGAATCATATATTTTCTTTTGCATGAAGCTCCATCCACATTCAATAGAAGAGAAACCATGTCAAAAAAATATCCTACTTCAAAATGTTTTTTTGCTACCGCGACAACAACCAATTAAAGTTGATGAGCAAAACAGTGAACATAATATGCAAAGCTACTTTCTTTTAAAATCATAACCTCAATCCATTGAATAACCCCTTTATACTGCTAGCTTCATCATAGCCTTGTATTTTCAAACTCAAGCCATGTTTGGCAAACAAAGAATCAATAACATGCTTCAAAGACTAAGAAGATGTCTTTTTCACGTGACTAAAGCCAATAAACCTCTCTTTTAGTATCTCAAAACTTATCAACAAAGCGAAAAACCGCAACCATTTGCTTTGTATCTGAAACATCAGAAGAGTCATCGACCAACAAACCAAAGACATCATTACCAATTTCTTGGATAATAGATTTAGTTACCTCTTCTGCAAAGCAATACACAATGTCTTTTTGAATCGGAGGAGATGTCATTTGATTATTTTTGGGAGTATTTTACAACACAACCTTTCTTACATCCTCCTTTTGGCCAGCTGTATATCCAACAAGCTCTAAGAAATTACTTTTATTTTTTGAATTATCTGACTTATCATGTCCACAAAAAGATAATCATTGGTGTAACAAATGTCTAGAAACATCAACTGAAGCACTCAACCTAATTCAATACTCATTTTTCAAAGTATTAGTTTGCTTATGTAATGCATGTTTGATAGACTGACTTTGTCTCATCAAATTGACACATTTATTCATGGCATCATTGTGAAAATTAGTATGATCTCATATATGCTTAGTGAACATACATGTCTAGTTCCAACTACAATAACCAACTGACACAAAATTATTACTTCCACCTTGTTTCAAGCTTGATCTTTGAACATGTAATAACATAAGCAAAAAGTTTTATCATTTTCCACACTATACTCTAACCAATCGGCATACTGATTAAAACCATTATAAACTAAAACACCGTAATACACCTCCTAATGATGTTTGTTTGAAATTATGACCACGAGATTGACAGAGTCCTCTTATCAA